>JAWQEG010007577.1:0-27422 GCA_033782935.1 Petrolisthes cinctipes
TTCCTTGTATGGTAACACTCCCCGCACTTTCATCCATAAAACTAAGGTACTGCGTCTTCGCCCTACTGATCTTTAACCCTCTGTCTTCTAAAACTCTTCTCCAGTACTCCACTTTTTGTTCTACTTCTTCTCTAGTGGTGCAGCAAAGAACTATATCATCTGCAAACAACATGCACCAATGGGCCTGGTCTTTTACCCCTTCTGTAAACACATCCATTATGAGTTCGATCAAATATGGGCTCAGCGAGGACCCCTGGTGTAACCCCACACGTACGGAGATCCATCTTGTTAATCCTACGCTACTTCGTACTCTAGTTCTAACCCCTTCGTACATGTCCATCACCAACCTGATATATTTTTCTGGCACCCCTTTAACTCTCAAACACCTCCACAATTCTTCTCGCGGCACTCTGTCGTATGCCTTCTCCAAGTCGATAAAGACTGAGTGTATTACCCTTGTTAAACAAATGGTAACGAATAATGTTAAATCACAACAGGGACAAAATATTCATCTTACTAAAATACATTTTGAGGATTAAATTAATACTTCATAGCAACGGAGGAATAAATGGAAGGTTACTTAACACTGAATGGGGAGAGGAGAGGCCAGGAGGGGAAGTACTGTATTTATAGAACAAAAAAAACAACATGTAATGGCGTAACACACACTGCCATTATCTATGTTGATGACGTGTGTATCTGGCAACATTATTGTATTCTTGCAACGTTGCCTCTATGACTGAAAATGTTTTGGTATATTTCATAAACAACTTTCTGGCAACATCATATATATTTCTGTGTGTTGGTATCCGTAAACAAAAATCTTCCTGCACCAATATCATATATTTCTCGATAATATTATAATTCCAACTTCTGAACATATATAGTATAATTATAACTTTGATGAAATTGTCGTTAAATTATTTTAGTTCACATATGGTCATATGTAATATTATACATTTAAACCATATATAGCTGTCAATTCTATCACATAGAGTGTTCCCTGATTAACAGCAACGTATCATGGACTAAGAAAGACAAACTTCTGGTATTGACTGTACAGCTGTGTTTATGATTCCCTGAGACATTATCTTATGGAAGGAACTTGACCTTCTCTATCCTTACTGGACAGTAGGTAGTTGAATCAAACTGCCTGACCAACACACACAGTGAAGCTAACAATAATATTATATTGAGGGAACTTGACCTTCTCTATCCTTACTGGACAGTAGGTAGTTGAATCAAACTGTCTGACCAACACACACAGTAAAGCTATATATACATATGTATATATAAACATTTATTTATTTATATTGGTATCTTTCTGCCCATCTATTTACCATTGATGAAATACATTAGTTGTTGTGTGTTCATAATGATACGAGTGGAATGGTGGTGATGACAGGTGTTACATTACACTCTACTTTGACATTTTATTCTCCCCTTTCTTATAAGTTTCAAAGGTAGGCCATTATCTCCCACACTCCCTCCCTCGATTTCGTTCTCACTCTCTCTCTCCCTCTATCCATACTTGATTAAACCTTCGTCTCTCTCTCTCTCTCTCTCTCTCTCTCTCTCTCTCTCTCTCTCTCTCTGTTAACACTCAGGAAACCCCCATCGTTGAGGCAAAAATGGAGTGAGTTTATTTCCTCTCTGTCCAAGGTTGACTTCACCAACGAGAACTTTTGGGTGTAAGGTTACCCTCCATACACACGCGTTTGGGACTACAAACAGTATTATAGTAAGAACAAAGGTTTTTTTATCCCCTTGTTTAGCCAATATATAAATATTATCAGGTATCTCAGACCAGTTATTACACAGAAGAAAACAAGTTATTAATTGCAATTATAACATGTACAATGTGTGTGTGTGTGTGTGTGTGTGTGTGATCCTACAAGTTATCCACTCATAGATTCTAGTGTTCTTCCCTACATCCTAAAAGTGTGTATAGTAATAAATATACAACCCTTGTCAAGGGGAATATGAAAGTTATTATATTGATTTAACAAGATGTAATTACACAATAATTTACAAAGAATTAAGTTGTTCGCAGTACACTGGAATTCATAATCTAATATGTTTTATCTCTTCCTTCACTGTCCCAATGGATGACGTCATGACACTTCCTGTGTGCGTAGGTGTATGTGTGTGTGTGGTCACTACTGGATTTGCAACCATCTTGTAGTGTTGTGTTTGTATAAATCCTTCTCAACTTCAGCATTACAGTGCTTCAATCTCTGGAGTTTATTATCAAGAAGAACCTTCCACATATTATTGGGTAAAGTGTTTTGTTGTTACTATAGGTCGATTCCACAGTCTTATTTGTTTGTTAGCTTCTCAACCAACCACACTTGTAAGGCTTAATTTATTATTTTCTAAAAGCTGAGTATCCACATTCACAAAATCTATCCAACAGTTAGATAATAATGATCACTGTATAGTTTACTCACCAAATTCATTAAATAATTAAGCCATAAGTCATTTAAACGGTTAAGATTCTTTCATTTGCGTGCTTACAAACCAATACCAACCACTGTGGAATAGACCCTATTAATTAATATTAAATCCTGCACTCAACTATTTTGGATTGTCTTCCTTTGAAATGCTCTGTATTTCTTCATAATCTCTCCCTCTCTTTATCACTTCCTATCTTTCCTCTCCTATATTCTTCTTTGGTCAGGTTTATTCTGTGTCAACATACATTCTTTTCTGTACTGAACAGTTGCACCTTGCAATCCTCCCTCAATTCTTCTTTGAGTAATAATAGGTACACTTGGACATTGTGAGCCAACACTACCAACATTAACCATTACATTGTCAGGTGATATTATAATATTTAATATTGATCATAATAAGTGATTGGTTGGAGACCAATTTAGTTTTAATAAATACAGTAATGATAATATTAGTAATGTATAGTAAGCCCCAGGTCCGTGAGTTTAAGGGGGTGCGGGAGTAGGGGACAGGCTTGGGGGGGTTTTGGGGGGTGCGGGAATAGGGGGACAGGCTTTGGGTGGGTAGAAAGCCTGTCCCCCTACCCCCCCACCCCCCTAAGTCTGTCCCCCTATTCCCGCACCTTCCTAAACCCCCCCCAAGCCTGTCCCCTACTCCTGCACCCCCCTAAACCCCCCCAAGCCTGTGCCCCTATTCCCGCACCCCCTTAATTAAAACTGTTTACTGAGGGGTTACTACCATGGCTGGGAGTTGGCCTGGCCTGGCTGACGTTCACGGAGATTATCTCATCACAGGAAGAGATGAAGAGAAACTAGATATTGAGGGAGGGAAGCAGGGAGAGGGAAGGAAGAGAGAGTGTGAGGGAGTGAGAGAGTGGACAGTGAAGGAACAAGGAGGGAGAGGGAGGGGAGAGAGAGTGTGAGGTAGGAAGGGAGGGAGTGTGAGGGAGGGAGGGAGGGAGAGAGTGTGAGGGAGGGAGGGAGGGAGAGAAGGAGTCTTTGTGCAATTTTATAAATATATATATATTTTTTTAACATTCTACGGTGAAATGGTAAACTAATAATAACATTGACAAGCGTTCCACTAAGAACACATATTATTATAACCTGATTATTATACCTATTATAACCTAACACACTAACACTATTACAAGGCTACACACACATTAACACACATACATTATTACAAGGCCACACACACATTAACACACATACATTATTACAAGGCCACACACACATTAACACACATACATTATTACAAGGCTACACACACATTAACACACTCACACTATCACAGTGCTACACACACATTAACACACATACAGTATTACAAGGCTACACACACATTAACACACATACAGTATATAAAACCAATAGAGGCTTAGCTCTATGTCTTTCATGTATGTTTATCTTGTCTTGTAACACTACATGATTATATTTTCTCTGTATATGTGACATGTATTATTTTATTGCATTATAATTTGTCTAATAACATTGACAAGCGTTCCACTAAGAACACATATTATTATAACCTGATTATTATACCACCTCAGTTTGTCATGAGAGAAAAAGATTATTACTTATATCTTTATATTTTAATTAAATATTAATTAACATTTCAGTATGAACATAATACATACAGCATGCAGTATGTGTGTTCTTTTATATCAATGTTTGGGATATGACACTTATATTTACATATTGTCTATTAGTAATATTATTTATTATTGGTAAAATTAGTATATATTGCTTACTGTTATAGCAAAGTTTAACTCTCTCTCTCTCTCTCTCTCTCTCTCTCTCTCTCTCTCTCTCTCTCTCTCTCTCTCTCTCTCTCTCTCTCTCTCTCTCTCTCTCTTTTGACAGTGGAAATGTCCTGATAATCTGCAAACTATAAATATATTAAGTTTTTTGGGTACATCCTGTGATAAGTTGTGCAGGCAGTGTTATGTACTGTGTAATGGTGGGTTGTGTGTGTGTGGGGAAGGAAGGAGGGTTGGGTGTGTGTGTGTGGGGAAGGAGGGAGGGTTGGGTGTGTGTGTGTGGGGAAGGAGGAAGGGTTGGGTGTGTGTGGGGAAGGAGGGAGGGTTGGGTGTGTGAGGGGAAGGAGGGAGGGTTGGGAGTGTGTGTGTGTGTAAGGAGGGAGGGTTGGGTGTGTGTGTGTAATAATAATAATAATAATAATAAACGGTTTTATTAATGAGAGTGGCAGCCTGGAGCTGAAAATATACAGTTATGAATAGATGTAAATATATAAATAGGAGGAATAGAAATAAACATAAAATACATACAAGGATATAAGGCAGTATATTGATTAAACTAGGTGTTGTTGAGTAGGTGTACGATGGTGGGGATGGCACTGTTCTTATATCTATCAGTGCGGGCTCTTATAGGCTGTAGTTTGTTGGTGTGACGGAGTGCACGAGGTGGACGAGGTATTGTAGGTGGAAGGAAGTGTAGGTGACTTGGATGTTGTAGTAGTCCCTGGCCGAATGATATTAGTGTCTGATGGTGGAGCTGACTGAGGGATAACATGTGTGTGTAAGGAGGGAAGGTTGGGTGTGTGTGTTTGGGGAAGGAGGGAGGGTTGGGTGTGTGTGTGTAAGGAGGGAGAGTTGGGTGTGTGTGTGTAAGGAGGGAGGGTTGGGTGTGTGTGTGTAAGGAGGGAGGGTTGGGTGTGTGTGTGTGTAAGGAGGGAGGGTTGGGTGTGTGTGTGTAAGGAGGGAGGATTGGGTGTGTGTGTGGAAGGAGGGAGGGTTGGGTGTGTGTGTGGAAGGAGGGAGGGTTGGGTGTGTGTGTGGAAGGAGAGAGGAAGGAGGGAGGGTTGGGTGTGTGAGGGGAAGGAGAGAGGAAGGAGGGAGGGTTGGGTGTGTGTGTGTGTGTGGAAGGAGGGAGGGTTGGGTGTGTGAGGGGAAGGAGAGAGGAAGGAGGGAGGGTTGGGAGGGAACGATGAGGTAAGCGTTAGTTGGAGAGGGAAGAGTAGGGATGAAGGAAAGGGAAGAAATTAAATGAAGTGATAGGAGAAAAAGGATAAGGGGAAGAAAGGGAGGATTGGGGATGGTAAAGGAGAGGAAGGGAGAGGGATATGAAGCTGTAAAGGAAGGGAGGGGAGATGAGGGAAAGGGAGAAGAGGTGTAGGGAAGGGAAGGGAAGGGTAGATAGGGCAAAGAAACGGAGGGGAGATGAGAATGGAGGAGAGGAGTAGGAAAGGAAAGGGAAGAGTAGGGTAGGTATGGTAAAGGAGGGGAGGGGAGAGGAAGGGAAGGGAGAAGAGGGATAGGGAAGAGAAGGGTAGGTAGGGTAAAGGAAGGGGAGGGAGAGGAGGGGAAGGGAGGAGAAGGGAATGGGAAGGGAAGGGTAGGTAGGGTAAAGGAAGGGAGGGGAGAGGAGTACGGTAGGGAGGGGAAGGATACGTAAGGTAAAGTAAGGGGAGGGAGAGGGAGGGAACAGGAGGGGAAGGGAGAAAAGGGGTAGGGAAGTGAGGGAAGGAGAGGGATAGGGAAGGGTAGGTAGGATAAAGGAAGAGAGGGAGAGGGACGAATAGGAGAATGTAAAGGAAAGAAAAGAAGGAGGGATAAGAGACGATAAAGCAGGGGAAGGGAGAGGAGGAATACAATATTAATGTATATAATATAATACAAACAGTAACAGACCAGTTGGTCCTTTAGAGGCTGTTTTGATTCTAAGGTGTTAACTACTAGTAGAGATAATAAATAAAATAATAATGATAATAATAATAATAATAATAATAATAATTATAATAATAATAATAATATTAATAATAATAATAATAATAAAAATAATAATAATAATAATAATAATAAAAATGATAATAATAATAATAATAATAAAAATGATAATAATAATAATAATAAAAATAATAATAATAATAAAAATGATAATAATAATAATAATAATAATAATATTAATAATAATAATAATAAAATTAATAATAATAATAATAATAATAATAATAATAATAATAATAAAAATGATAATAACAATAATAATAATAACTATAATATTAATAATAATAATAATAATAATAATAATAATAATAATAATAATAGTAATAATAACAATAATAATAATAATAATAATGTTGTTGTTGTTGTTGTGGACCCAGACCAATTGAAGGTGTAATATACTTATGGTTCATTGGAGCACTTTGATTCCTTTGAAGTATACCAACAAACAGGACCACATTAACATTAATAATGGTGTTCTGTTGTTTAGAATAGTGTGTAGGAATCAGTTGTTCCAGATTTACCAACACTGTACTACTCCTCTTTAACTTCCTGGCTATCTGTTCCTATATTTATAAATTTATTTATTTATTAATATAAGTAACAAGGAAGCACTACCATCTTGTATTACCATTATAATGTTATATTTCATTTAATATAATTAATTTATTGTAAAATATAACATTGTGCAAAATGTGTCAACAACTTAGTGAACAGGAGTGAGCCATCACGTCCAGCTGCCTCCATGTCTGAGCCTTCACCTCCTCTTCTGTCCAAGTAATTAATAAGAATGTACTGCATTACAGGAAATTACTAAATATTGTCATGGTATGGCAGTCGTAGCTCGGTATCATATGTAATTATTGTATGTATCTATGTTATATCTCTTCTCTGTGTTGACCAGACCACTCATACCAACTCCACTGATTGCCATCTATCCTCTGTTATTTCATCCTTCACACCACATATGATTAATTGATATAATGACTGACTGACAGAATGACCATTTGTGTACCTTAATGTGGGGAAAAGGGGAATGAAAATGAATTGGTGAGTGAGGCGTGTGTGAAGCATACAGACAAGAGGGAGGGAATGATTATTCGATACTGTAAATCTCTGACTCTCGGACATACGCAGGACTGATAACACTGAATGTAATGTATATTTATGTGTCTGATTTTATATAGGGTTACACAGCTACGGAAGAGTAGGAAAGGGTAGGTAGGGTAACGGAAGTGGAGGGAGAGGGAGGGTACAGGAGGGGAAGGGAGAAGAGGGGTAGGGAAGGAAAGGGAAGGGTAGGTAGGGTAACGGAAGGGGAGGGAGAGGGAGGGTACAGGATGGGAAGGGAGAAGAGGGGTAGGGAAGAGAGGGAAGGGTAGGTAGGGTAGGTAGGGTAAAGGAAGGGAGGGAGAGGGACGAATAGGAGAATGTAAAGGCATTAATTTTATGTTTGTCATCTTGGTTAGTGGGAAGGGTAACACATTGAAGATGTTAAAACTAGAGTCACAACAGTCACTTATCGTTCATCATTATTTGTCTCTCATACAACCTCTTTTCTCTGCCTAATATATTACCAAGTCAATGTGTTTACTTATACATTACACATATAGTATATTGGTTTTCTTGGTGTGTTTTGTGTTGTCCATGTTGGTGTTCCTTCATTACTATTGTGTCACCCTCCTGTCCTCTACAACACACACAGGACTACTGTGTAAACTGTGGACAACAAAGGTTAGTATACACACAACCACTATGTTGTTAATTAAGTCACGAGAGTGTGAAACACTCTTTACACTGTACTACTCCTCTTTAACTTCCTGGCTATCTGTTGGAATATTTCTAAAGCCACTTTATTTATTTATTTATATAAGTAACAAAGAAGCACTACCATCTTGTATTACCATTATAATGTTATATTTCATTCAATATAATTTAATGTAAAATATAACATTGTGCAAAATCTGACAACTGTAATGACTCAACCCTTACTTATTATAGTATGAATACACACATACACACACATATACCCAAACAGTATACACACATATGTATTAACACACACACATACACTGTTTGTATACACACGTATGTATTGACACACACACATACACTAATAGTATACACACATATGTTATAACACACACACATACACACACACACACATACCAAGATATGCAGCCCTACACCTGACTCTGCTATCAGACAGTTTGGACAGTGGCTGATACAGTACCTGTGGACTGAGGTACTAACTGTTAGTAACGTTGACAGGAAGTGGGAGAATTACCAAACTACTATCACTCAGGCCTACTACCACTTCTTTCCTCCCAATGGATAACACCACCGATTAAGAGGCTGATGGAGCAGCGCAACAAGGCGTTCTATAATGACAGGAGGAGGTATAACACCCGCTGGATAACAAGGTCATCAGAGAAATTAAAGCTGCCAAGGTGTACTACCCAACAAAAATTCACCACCTTAAACAAACCAACATCAATCAGTGGTACAACAAATTAAAGGACCTGTGTGGGATGGTGTAAAAGTCACCGTCTATTCCCTGTGTTGACGGACATACCAGCAAGGAAGTAGCTAATCTTATCAATGACCATTTCACCAGGATCTGTCAAACCCTGCCCAGACTGGACTCAGCCCAATAACCAGCTTACCTACCCTCCATCCCTCCCCCACACATTAATGAGCACGAGGTCTACTATAAGCTCTTAATTAAGCTATAAGCTCAAATGCTCCACTACCCATATTGACCTTCCCGTGAGCTTGCTGTTGAGCTTGCAAAACCCATTTGTTCAATAATTAATGCATCACTTAGTCAGAGTAAATGCCCACAGGATTGGAAGACAGCTTCCGTTACTCCAATACCAAAAGTTTCAAAACCCCAGTCACTTAATCAATTAAGACTCATTGCTATAACCCCCCTCCCGAGCCTGTTATGTGAAAGCTTTGTGTTCGACTGAGTTTCAGCCAACATCTCAAATGCAATTGACCCCCAACAATTTGGAAATATGAAGTCATCATCAACCCCCCATTGTTTCATAAGCCTGCGACACTTTATATACAGTAACCTGGAAAAAAGAAAGACCTCAGTTGCCCTTATATTCATAGATTTCAGAAAGGCTTTTGATCTAGTAGACCATATCGTAGTACTATGGAAAGCTCTCGATATGGGAGAGGAGCACAGTCTAGTGGCATGGCTGGCAAACTTCCAGTGTGACAGACGTCTGGCAAACTTCCTGTGTGACGACAGACGTGAGGTAGTGCGTCACCAGGGTGCAGTATCTATACACCAACATCTCTCGTGTGGTGTGCCCCAGGGGACCAAGATGGGACCCCTGTGCTTCCTCATCCTAATCAATGACGCCTTAACTGACACAATTTTTCGCTGGAAATATGTGGATGACTCAACCGTTGGGACAGTCATCAATAACTTGTCTCCTGACTACCACCTCCTGCAACAACACCTCACCAACCTCCAGACGTGGACCAACAACAACAACGTCTCCATCAACCACGGCAAGAAAGTAGTGATGCAGTTTCACACGGCTATCACACCCCCACCACTACCAGTGATAACACTAGGACAGCAACAACTACAAATAGTGGACACCACCAAACTATTAGGTGTCATGCTGGATGACAAACTGAACTGGAAAAGTCATATCAGCACCATCATCCAGTCAGCCACATACCGCCTGTATATACTAAGACGACTCAAGTCCCTAGGCACACCCCAAAAGGAGCTGGCAGGAATCCACCACACCTTCATCATCCCCAAGCTGACATACGCCTCCCCCACCTGGTCTTCATCCATCAACCAGACACAGAGGCAGCTGCTGGAGGGGGTACAAAAGAGGGCATGTCATATAATTCTGGGTACGGCATACATCACCTACCAACAAGCCCTGGATACCCTCAGAATACCATATCTTGTCACCAGACACCAGCAGCTCCTCTGGGACTTCAGTAAACAGTTGCTAATCCACCCACGCCATAGAGACCTCCTCCCACCCACCATTCCCAAACCCCGCCACGTCTGTCACTACAACCTACTCAAACCCATCAGAGCTAGGACAGACAGATACAAAAATAGTCCCATCCCCACAATAGTCTCTCTAATAAACCAAAAGCACATGTAAATATTTGTACTATGTCCATGTGTGAGTGAACATGCGTGATTGTAATTGTGTACGTCTGTGTGTTGGTTTGGTATTTGTTTATGTCTGGTCATTTATAGGTATCTATAAAGTATAACCTATTTGCATCACCATTTTACAATGTATATTTTCAGCCCTTGGCTGCCTGTACCAAATAAACATTTTATTATTAATGTTGTTATTATTATTATTATTAATATACCAAAATATTATGCATATATATGTATTACGTTACGTTACGTTTATGCAGTCCATCATGGCCGATGACGACATTCGATGTCCCCCGATGATTTCAAGGATGAATGGTGACGAACCAGTGAGAACTTGTCAATTCATGGATGTTGTTGTCTTTGTCGTCTCCGATGAGCGTTTGTGTGGCTCAGGAAGCCTATGCGTGATTTGCACACCTTGCCACACGTTGCACATATTAGTTGAGGGTCTGGAACTGCAGCAGCAACTGGCCCGGCGTGACGCTGTTGTCTCTTCAGGGTACGGTGTGTTCTCCAGGCTTCCTCCAGTGTACCAACTCCACCCTTTATTTTTGATCGCCATTGTGTCTTGTCTGTAGCTAAGGCTTCGAGTGTCCCAGGGTTCATATTGCATCTCTTCAGAGTCGTTTTTGCTTGGTCCTTGTACCTTTTCTTAGGTCCTCCCGGTCTTCTTGGACAATTTAGTAACTGACCATACAGTACTTGTCTGGGAAGCCGATCTTCTGGCATCCTTATGACATGGCCAAGCCAACGTAGCTGCCTCTGTGCTACCATGGGTTCAATGCTGGTGGTGTTTGTCCGCTCAGTTATCTCCGTGTGTGGAATACGGTCTCTCCAGGTGAGACCTAATATCTTCTGTAAGCATGAGATATGGAAGCATTGTAGTTGCTTCAAATGGTACTGATAGTATGTCCAAGTCTCTGCACCATACAGAAGGGTGGATATACACACTGCTTCATACACTTTAATTTTAGTTTCTAGTTTCAGATGTTTATTTTGAAATACTCGGTCCCTTAATCTGCCAAATGACCGCGCTGCTTTGTTGATGTTATCGAAGACATCTTCGTCTATTCTGCTGGATGGGGTTACAACACTGCCCAAATATTTAAAATTTGAGACAGTTTGCAGTTGTGTACCATCCAATGTAAATATTGGCACCTCTTGATTGGGATCGGTATTACAAATCATTACTTCTGTCTTTCTGGCATTGATCTGCATCCCCAGTGATCTATATATATTAGAAAAGACATCAAGGATGTGCTGCAATGACTGGGGAGTGTGGGAAATAATGGCAGCATCATCAGCATATTGTAGTTCTATAATCTGGCGTATGGAGGTTTTTGTGTGGGCTTGTAGTCTACGGATGTTGAAGAAACTACCATCAAGCCTATACTCAAGTTGTATACCATCCTCAGCATATAAGGAGTTCTGTGCTAATGTCATTATAACAGAGACAAAGATGTTAAATAGTACAGGGGCGAGAACATCACCCTGTTTGACTCCTACCTCCACTGGAAAGGGTGGAGATTCCAGGCCACCAATACATACTTTACCTTGCATGTTATTATGAAAAATTTTCAACATGTTTAAGAATTTAGGAGGAACTCCGTATTTAGTAAGAATTTTCCATAGCAGATCCCTGGGCACAGTGTCGAAGGCTTTTATCAAGTCAATAAATACAATATAAAGGTCTTTGTTTTGTTCCATACATTTTTCTTGTATTTGTTTTAGAGTAAATATCATGTCTACGGTGCTCCTGTTCTTCCTGAAACCACACTGTGAATCTGGTAAAACTGCTTCTGATATGTGAGTCACAAGACGAGAGAGCATAACCCGAGCAAGGATCTTACCTGCAACCGAGAGGAGAAAGATTCCTCGACTGTTGTTGCAGTCTTCTCGATCTCCCTTGTTTTTATATATAGGGATGATATTAGGGTCCACCCACAGTTTGGGCAATTTCTCGCCCCTCCACAAAGCACATATAAAATTGTGTAGCTGTAACTTCAATAAGTACCCACCATACCTAAACACTTCCCCGGGGACACCATCTGGTCCACACGCTTTTCCATCTTTCAGGTGTTTGATGGCATTACAGACTTCATAATATCCAGGGATCGTGTCCAGGTTCTGAATGAGAGGTAAATCCGGTAACAAATCTAGGATGAATTCATCCACGTCATTGTGATGATTGAGTAAGGTATGAAAATGTTCAGCCCACCGGTCCAGAATTTTGCCTCGTTCTCTGTGAATGGTCGTACCATCTACAGACCGAACTGAATCAAGCCGGTTTCTTCTGGGTCCATAGACTGATTTAAGGGCATTATAAAAACCTTGCATGTTATTGGTATCCGCAAAGGCTTGTATTTCTTGAGCTCGCTCGATCCACCAGCAATTTTCCATCCGTCTAAGCTGTTGTTGCGCTTCTGCCCTGAGGTCCTTCCACCGTTTGGCCAGTGTTTCTGATTGAGGGTTGGCTAGGAAGGCATCATGGGCTCTTCGCTTTCTCTCTAATAACTCATGGATATGTGTTGAATTTTGATCGAACCAGTTCTTTCCTTAAGGCCTAATGTTTCTTCTGTGGCTTCCTTTATGATGGAACAAAACCGTTCCCATTCTACATCTGGGTCGTCGATGTTGTCTGCATAACCGTTGACTGCAGTAGCTAGTTTGTCCCCAATTTTTCCCCGTAATTGATTTCTTGTTTCGGGACTCTTAAGTGCAGCAAAATTTAGTTTTTTAGCTGGTGCCTGTCTACGTACAGGGGGTCTAACTTTCATTCTCATCTTAGATCTGACAAGGCGATGGTCAGTCCAGCATTCTGCTCCTCTCATTACTCGTGTGATGGTTATGTCACTGATATCTTTCCTTCTGGTGATGACATAATCCAGCATGTGCCAGTGGCCTGATCGAGGGTGTTTCCAGGTGTTTTTATATTTGTCTTATTGTTGATAAATGGTGTTCGTTATAACCATTTCGTGCTCGGCACACAGTGTCAGTAGTCTCAACCCATTAGAATTCATGCTGCCTGTGCCATGTTGTCCGATGGCACCATCCCATAAGTCCTTGTTTCTCCCCACGCGTGCATTAAAATCCCCATCAGTACAACTTTGTCACTCCTATTGATGTTATGAAGCACTGTGTCCAGGGAGCTGTAAAATCTGTCTTTTGTGTCTTCATCAGAATTCAGCGTTGGAGCATACGCGCTTATGAGTGTGATATAACGGCCTTTAACAAGGGGTATTCTCCAGGTCATTAGCCTCTCATTTATGGCGGTTGGGCCCTCTGGTATGTTGGTAAGAAGCTTAGTTTTAGCAGCAAACCCCACCCCGTGAATCCTGGGCTCCTCCTCATTCAGCCCCCTCCAGTAAAAGGTGTAACCTTCTCCAATCTCCTCAAGAGGGTCTTCCCCAGGAAATCGAGTATCACTTAATGCAGCAAAATCGATGTCATATCTGCGCAGTTCATGTGCAACAATCGCGGTTCTTCTGGCTGGTCTTGTGCCATTGGTAGTTTGGTCCATCAGGATACGCACATTCCATGTGGCTAGATTTACATTAGATTTATACTGTTTGCTATCGCTTTGGGCGTTGACTGTATGACCGCGACAAGCCATCTAGTCCTTGGCGGAGGGACGATTTTTAGGCAACCTTTTCTATGCCCTTCCCTGATTGAGGGAAAGCTTCGCAGACCCTAAACAGGACAGCTTTGTCGCGACATACGACTGCCGAAGATGAATGCCACTCCTTCCCATTCATCAGCGACCATATGGCACGCGCCGCCTCCGTGCAGAGCTCAGACTAAGGGCCTCCAGCACCAACGCATGCCTGCCCCCACCGTCCTGCTCCATCGCCAGAGGACTTTTGGGTGTCGAAGGATGAGATATGAAAGGGATGAGTTGTGAAAGGGAACAAAGTGCAAGCCCATGTGAGTAGATTAATGTGAGTAGTAGGCTTGGGCTTTCCTATACTCACAGCCTTGACAGAACCAGCAGTAATCAGATGGCAAGTGAACCTCGACGATCTGTCTGCTAGCACCGCTGCAGGTGAATCGCCGATATGACAGAAAGTAGGTATTCTGTCATCCGCCTCAATGCACATCCCCAGTGCATGCTCTTTCCTCGGGGGAGCACCCGAAGCCCTTGTCTCAGCAGACTATCCCACAGGGCATTTGGGTCCTCTCACTTGGTTTAGCTCATCAGCCGAGATGGTTAACCGGGGTGTGGCGCTACGAGCCAGTCAAGTGAGAATTGAGGAGTCAGTGACGTCCAGTGTCCTGTGGCCACCCATACGGGTGCGGCTGGCCCAGTGACAAAGGTACTACGCCTCCTGACATCCCCCATGCGCCCCATATGTATATGTATTAACACATACACACACACACATACCTAATAGAATATACACACATATGTATTAACACACATACTCATACATACACACACGTATGTATTAACACACATACTCCTACACACACATATGTATTAACACACACACATATACACACCAATACCCTAATAGTATACACACATATGTATTAACACACACACACACATACACACGTATGTATTAACACACACACATATACACACACATACCCTAATACTATACACATATATGTATTAACACACACATATACACACACAGAATGGTAACAGTAGTAATAACTCAACCTTTACTTATCATGGTGTGAAAATTTTTACTAAGTTGTATAGATTAGTGAACAGCAAGTTGATGTTGTGGTTTCATTAGAGAGAGAGAGTTGTGTGTGTTGGCATGGGTGTGTGTGCCTGTGTGTGTACATCTGTGTGCTTGTGCGTGTGCGTGCCTGTGTGTGTACGTGCGTGTGTGTACGTGTGTGCCTGTGCGTGCATGCATGCGTGTGTGTTCGTGCTTGCATGCACGTGCGTGCGTGTGTGTTTGTGGAGGGGGGGATCTGATCGAGGTGGTAGGATAATTTGTACATGGATGACTTCCATTCATCCCTGGTTTTGATCTGTGACCACAATATAATTAATAATTAATTGGTTGTTGGTGAATCTGATATTACATGATAACATTAATATTAATATATTAATATACACCTTTATATGTACAGTCCTCAGGGACATCTGAAACACAGTACATGTTTCCAATATTAATAAACACCTTTATATGTATAGTGCTAACCTAACCTAACCTAACCTAACCTAACCTTTATATGTTTAGTGCTAACCTAACCTAACCTAACCTAACGTTTATATGTACAGTGCTAACCTAACCTAACCTTTATATGTATAGTGCTACCCTAACCTTACCTAGCCTTTATATGTACAGTGCTAACCTAACCTAACCTTTATATGTACAGTCCTAACCTAACCTAACCTAACCTTTATATGTACAGTCCTAACCTAACCTAACCTAACCTTTATATATACAGTCCTAACCTAACCTAACCTAACCTTTATATGTAGTCCTCAGGGTGTGGCTGGACATCTGAAACAACGGGTGAAGTTCCACTAGACCGGTCCATCTGTGGCCTGGTGGTCACAAAGGAAAGGTAAGTAACACACAGACACACACAGACAACACATGACCTATTCACTGGTCCAAGTGTTCTTATCCCTGGCCATTATCACTCTCAACACACACACAGACACACACAGACAACACATGACCTATTCACTCTCTCCCTCAGATAATAAAATATATCTATAAAAGAGAGGCGTCTGTCTGTGTGTTTGTCTGTGTGAAATTTTCTCCCAAACCAAAAGAAATAGATGGAACAAACCATATATATATATATATATATATATATATATATATATATATATATATATATATATATATATATATATATATATATATATATATATATATATATATATATATATATATATATATATATATATGTATATATATATATATATATATATATATATATATATATATATATATATATATATATATATATATATATATATATATACCTGAAAGGGCATGACCCAGGGAAGGTTAAGGTACAGTAGGCTACACTTCTGCGTTTACCACTTACCACTACCAATGTTGAGCCACCCAGAAATTAGAATCCCTAACCACGTGTGATCCTGATACGAACCACTCACTACAGAGTGAGATGGAAAGAGTGGTTTGGTAAAGGAAAGTGTGTCTCACAAGGTGTGTGTATGAATTTAACACTGTTCTCTCTGACACTTGTGATGGTTCTCCAACACCTGATTGTCTGGCCTAGACATTACCATCTAATGACTCCATCTGATTAATATAATATCCTACCATATTGCATGCATTGTAATTGCATACAATACATAACATTATTTATTTTCAGGTCCTGTTTGCATAATTGAACTAATCATGTTTGGCCACACAAAATGATGTTGTAGGTATTGAGAAGGAGAATGTGGTGGAGAAATGAAGGAGTCGAGTGAGTACTGGAAATGGGTAAAGGAGAAGGGTAATGGAAAGAGGATGTGGTCGAGGTGTAGGACAGAGTGTGGAGAAGTGAGTGAGTAATCATTGGGTAGTTAAGTCACACTCCACTACAAAACAATATCCTTTGGTAACCAGTAACACAAAGTCATTAATCAGAAAATGTCTTGACTGTGGTCAAGTAACAAAATTGGCTGACTTGTAATATATTGCAACAATAAATAGATGGTGGAAGGTTTCATTGCATAACATGGTAATATATTGCAACAATAAATAGAGGGTGGAAGGTTTCATTGCATAACATGGTAATATATTGCAACAAAAATAGAGGGTGGAAAGTTTAATTGCATAACATGGTAATATATTGCAACAATAAATAGAGGGTGGAAGGTTTCATTGCATAACATGGTAATATATTGCAACAATAAATAGATGGTGGAAGGTTTCATTGCATAACATGGTAATATATTGCAACAATAGATAGATGGTGGAAGGTTTCATTGCATAACATGGTAATATATTGCAACAATAAATAGATGGTGGAAGGTTTCATTGCATAACATGGTAATATATTGCAACAATAAATAGATGGTGGAAGGTTTCATTGCATAACATGGTAATATATTGCAACAATAAATAGAGGGTGGAAGGTTTCATTGCATAACATGGTAATATATTGCAACAAAAAATAGAGGGTGGAAGGTTTAATTGCATAACATGGTAATATATTGCAACAATAAATAGAGGGTGGAAGGTTTCATTGCATAACATGGTAATATATTGCAACAATAAATAGAGGGTGGAAGGTTTCATTGCATAACATGGTAATATATTGCAACAATAAATAGAGGGTGGAAGGTTTCATTGCATAACATGGTAATATATTAACAATTTTAGGATACATATAAAGGTTTGGCCACTTTGCAGACTCAAGCTATTCCCTTGAAATTTTTCAACTGTCCCTTTTTCCTTATCTTTCCTTCTGGTTACTGTTTATCTTCTTTATTTCTTTTCTTTTCGTGTTAATGTCCTCCAGGACCAGTATGGCCTTCTTTCTTTCTTCCTCTTCATTTACTCAAACTTATTCATTATAATTGAATTGTATTGAGCACATGCATATCATACGTAGACATGAACGTCACTCTTTTATCTTCCATTATTCGGAGATACTTACTATGTAACTATACGAAGGAAGAGAGCCGGAGGAATGTGTTTTCAACTTGTATAGCCTTTTGTGAACTCCTCACGAGGCAATATTGACAAGGTATATACTGGTAATAATTCATTACACAAACATTTTAAGGAACTTTCATTACCACCAGGTTATTCTTCCTTGCCATGCTACAATTGTCTACCATGACAAAGTTAAAATCATAGTGACAACAAAATAATAATCATAAAGTGGGTGGTGCACGAACACAATCTTTAAGGGTTATGGATGTTTTGGTATTGATTATTCCACCTTCTCTTTATTAGTAACTGGCAGGATAAAAATGACTTACTACATGACTCATATATATATATTTAATAAACAATTGCTGGCATGTAAATTATACTGTGACATAAATTTATATTAATTTTGTATAATACATCAAATAACACTACTCGATCACTGTTGATGCTTTAGCATTTCAACTCAACCCCTGTTTCCATTTCACTCTGTAATGATTGGTTCGCCTCATGATCACACGTGGTTCGGGATTCAAGATTCTAGGTGGTTCAACATTGCCAACGTTAACTTATATACGGTACAGTGAAGCCAACTGTACATAAAAACTTCACATTTCGAAGATTACAATATCCTCTGAAGCTGTCATATGGAATGACTATTAATAAGAGCCAAGGTCAAACCATGACATCTATAAGGCTTAATCTCTCTGAAAATCCAGTCTTCACACATGGGCAGCTCTATGTTGTACTTTGACGTGTTGGAAATGCAGAGAACATCTATATATTGACTCCAAACCAAAAGACAAAAAAAAAATTGTGTACACTGAAGTTTTGCAATGAAAGTTTGACCATAACACAGAAAAGTTTATGCTGTTTACGTTATATACAGGTTTTTTCAGTACATTCTTTACCCGCCGCACTACGACATCAGCTTAAAAATTGTTTTTTTAAGCTGATGTCGTAGTGCGGTTTAGAGTCAATATATTGATGTTCTCTGCATTTCCAACACGTAAAAGTGCAACATAGAGCTGCCAATGTGCGAAGGCTGGATTTTCAGAGAGATCAAGGCCTATAGAAAGGCCTTAAGAAAATAAAGAAAACGCGGTGGGTAAACGATTGAGCAAAAAACCTTGTACAGTCGCGGTCAATAACAATCATCCACATGTGGGTATCTCAAACAATTTATTGTCTAATGTTTTCAAGTTCACATATGATGTTATTGTTTTAAGTAGTGTGTAGCTGCTTGTATTAAATTAAAAGATAGTAGTTAACCTATTTATTGGAAAGATTATCATCTAAGGAACAGAGGGAAGCTGTCAAACTCTTATGTGAGTTACCCCTATATGGATGATTATATATGGCTGCGACTCTATGTAAACCATGCTGAAAAACAAAAATAAAAAAATTGATTGTTTTTACTCCTCCTTCTGGCACCGTACCTTACCACTTCAAGTTTAGTTGGACCAGCGAAGCGGGCCGGGTACAGCTAGTTTGAAATAATATAAGGTAAGTCATTTTACGAGCCTGTGAAACTTATAACTCCATACTGTATTTATGACTTGGCAGATGTGACGACTTGACTTTTGCCTCTGACTGTACAAGTTTGTTCACTGCACTGATTCCACTGTTATAGTGTGGAAAGGAAAACTATGAACTTTTCTGCTATTTGTTCTGGTTTGAGAAAGTGGTTTGGTTTATTATATTTCATATTCCCATTGGTATAGATTAAGGGACCCAGTTATGTAGTCAGAAATTTGGAGATAAATGAGTCCTTCAAATGTGGCCACCAAACAATATATAATTAAAGGATCTTGTTTCGTGGCATAGGCAGGAAGAATGAAAAGCCACCAGATCTCATACACGATTACAGGGTGCCTTTATATATGAGTGTTATGTTGGTAGTAAATGTATGACGGAGAACAGCACCCTGGTGAAGGACATTACAGGATGCCTTTATATATGAGTTCTATCTTGGTAGTAAATGTATGACGGAGAACAGCACCCTGGTGAAGGACACTAACTTGTGGTGGGTCTCTCTCCTGGAGGAAGTGGAAGGGTGTAACTCTTCTGTGTGTATGTATGTGTGTATATATGTATTTATGTATCTATGTGTATATATATATGTGTGTATGTTTATATATGTGTAGGCTGCAGGCTATCAGTAGCCCGTGACTCTTGCGAGGCCCCGAGATTATTGGGAGTCGCACTAGATGAGACAGTGGAGCTTCGTGGTGATGTTGGTCACTCACAGCATCTTGGAATATGCTTGGGCATCTTCTATGTTGTGAGACGATGTAGGGGGTATTTTCTTGACGTGTTGACGTAGCTAGGATAATTGACGAACAGCTGGACCCAATTCACCTCTGAAAAATCCTAGATGTTTTCTCGTGGATTCGAACCCGGGTACTTGACATTCGCAGTCCATCTCTTTATCCACTCTGCCACCGCCTCCCCCAGTTGTTTGCTTCCCATCTAGGCCTTGCCTGGCCTGATGGAGAGCGTGGATTCCTGCTTGGAGGCCGACTTGGCAATGTTGGAAGACGACGAGACTCCAGTTGCAGATCACTGGCCTGAGCTGCCCTCACGCAACCCTCCCCACCTCTCCTCGGTCACTCTGCAGCTCAGGTTGCAGCCGTCCACCTCATCAACCTCTATCAAGTGACCAGTTGATATCTCGTCCGATTCCTCGCAGGATTCCGATGGTGTGGACTGTTTGCCTCCAAATGCCAAGACGGCAAAGTTTGCTCCAGCTGTGCACGACGTACCTTCTCTGCCTCACCCTAGTGTTTTTTCCTTGTATACCCATTTCTTCCCCTCGTCTAACCTTCCTGCTTTTGCCCCGAGAGATACCTATGTCAAGCTCTCCTTCTCTAGGAACCCATCTACTGACACAAAGCTGTGTTGGTTGTCTGATGTCAACAGGGCTTTCCAATTGCAGCGTGAACTAGCTGAAGTCAAGATGGCTACAGTCACCTCCCGGTTTGTCTACATCTCTAGGAAGCGTCAGAACATCATTGATAGAGTCAAGGCTCGTGAATTTTTGTCTCTGCCTCTCATTCTTCAAGACTCACCCGAGAGGCCTCGTAACTTCCCCAGCTACATCCTCACTCGTTTTCCTCTTGATGTTGACCAGAAACTTGCCGAGGGATACCCCAGCTGAGCACACACCACTGACTAGTCGTCCTGTACTCTAGCCTTTCCAGGGACAGTGTTGTGGCCTTCATTGACCTTCTAAGTGCCTTCGATGTTGCTAATAGAGACATCATTTTGGATCAACTGGTTGACTTTGGGATAAAGGGTAATCTACTATGGTAGATTCGGGGCTACCTCAGTAACAGGACCTCCCGTGTGTTTTTCAGTGGTGCTCTTAGTCCTTTGCACAGTTTTCATCTTGGTATGCCTCAAGAGGGTGTTGTCAGCCCATTGTTATTTAGTATTTTGATGCATCGGCTGCTCACTTCTCTCTCTGATATTCTTGAAAATACAATTACGTGCAGATTTTGTCATTTTTGGCCTTATTGCGTCATCGTATCTTGACTGTCAAATTTTTATGGGTGCCATCCCATGTAGGTTTACGTCACAATGGTACAGTTGACAGACTCGTGAAGGAGGCCTGCCGTCTGGCTCCTCGTGGTGCTGGACGTCCTCTCTACCTGACATGTTACCTTTCTAGAGTTTGCTCCGCCGCTCTCCTCCTTGTACGGCGACGCAGAGATGCAGAGAGGCCCTTCAGCATCTCCATCACCAACTACGAGTCTGTCTGCCGTCACAAATATTCCTACCGTCGTCGGGGCCTCATGATTCGGAGGCACAATGTAGTCTCTGCTCGTTTAAAGCTTGGCTACCGGCCACCATGGCAGGCTGCTGGGATGCAGGGTGAGCCTCCCTTCACTGAGTGTCGCTTGTGTCTGACACTTGCTGCCTCGGGGCCTGCCACTTGATGTGGTTTGTCGACACCTGCTGAACCATCAGGTTCTGGAGGAACTTCTGGTATGCCACCCTCGTATGTGAGACCTCTGTACCATGACCCATAATACCATTACCACACACACACACACACACACAACACATGACCTACTGTTATCTCCATGGTAGGTTAATATGGTACCCATGTGAGACCTCTGTACCATGACCCATAATACCATTACCACACACACACACACACACACACACAACACATGACCTACTATTATCTCCATGGTAGGTTAATATGGTACCCATGTGATACCTCTGTACCATGACCCATAAACCCCCCCTACTTATGCCTATTCCTGCACCCCTCTAAACACACACAACCCACCTCCAAGCCTGTCCCCATATTCCCGCACCCCACTAAACCCCCCCGCAACCCCCTAAACCCCCCCGCACACACTCATGTCTGTATTTACTACACTGAAAATAATATTACTACACCAACACCAATCACATGATTGGAAACTACAAAGAGTTGATCAATTCCACAACGAAAGAATGTCAGCCGTATAAATGACTTCTGGGTGAATTGTTTAATGAATTTGGTGAGTAAACTATACAGTGATTATTATTATCTAACTGTTGGATAGATTTTGTGAATGTGGATACTCACCTCTTGGTTAATAATGAAGCCTTACAAATGTGGTTGGTTGGGAAGCTAACAAACGAGTACCACTGTGAAATCAACCCTAAAATAATGAAGCCTTACAAGTGTGGTTGGTTGGGAAGCTAACAAACAATTACCACTGTGAAATCAACCCTAAAATAATGAAGCCTTACATGTGTGGTTGGTTAAGAAGGTAACAAACGAATACCACTGTGGAATGGACCCAGTGTTATTGTTATTGTTATATTACAGACATCATGTATGTACAATGATAGGGTGTGTGTGTGTGTGTGTATACATTGATAGGGTGTGTGTGTGTGTGTGTGTACAGAGGTTATTATTATATTACAGACATCATGTGTGGACGGAGTGTAATACTGATGATGATGATGGTGATGGTGGTGATGGTGTTGGCTCTCACACCACCTGTTGATGCTGGAATACGTACTGGTAAGTTGGGTTATTATTATTTGTGTGTGTGTGTGTGTGTACAAAAAAGAGAGAGGAGGTAATAAGTGTGTGTGTGTGTGTGTAATAACCAAACAATGTACTGTACAATTAGACAAATACCATTGAGACAATGTTGATTAAAATTACCCAAAAATATTAAAATTACCAATATTAAAAATACCCAATATTAAAATTACCCAATATTAGAATTACACAGTATAAAAATTACCCAATATTAAAATTACCCAATATTAAAAATACCCAATATTAAAATTATCCAATATTAAAATTACCCAATATTAGAATTACCCAGTATAAAAATTACCCAATATTAAAATTACCCAATATTAAAATTACCCAATATTAAAATTACCCACAAATATTGTTGCCTAAGTTAATAGGTTACAACATACAGCGTTGGTGTTAAATCTGGAGCCACTAATTCCTCCAAACTATTCCAAGCAACAGATAACTATTACTTCTGTTGATATGGTCCTGATGTTTCCTGGCATACTTTGGAGGAATTAAGGTGCTCTAATGTATAAGAGACAGGAAAGGACAGAGTATGAAGGAAGAGAAGGAAAAGAGAAGAAAATATGGTGTATGGAGGAGTTGAAGTAAAGAGAATAAGAAGGAAACGATGGTAAAGTATGAAGGAAGAGAAGGAAAGGAGAGGAAAAGATGGTGTATGGAGGAGTTGAAGTAAAGAGAATAAGAGGGAAACGATGGTAAAGTATGAAGAAGGAGAAGGAGGTGGAAGGGAGACAAGAGAAGAAATAGATAGAGGGGTAATGAGATGAGAAAGTACAAGGGTAGAGAATGGAGGAGAAAAAGAAGGAGGAACGGAGAGAAGAATGGAGAGAAGGAGTAAAGGAAGGAAGAAAGGAAGGAGTAAAGGAAGGAAGGAAGGAAGGTGGAAAGAATAGAAGAATAGAGAGAAGGAGATGGGGAAGGAAGGAAGGAGGGAGGAATGAATAGAAGAATAGAGAGAAGGAGAATAGGATAGAAGGAAATAAGGAATGAGAAGAATGGAGAGAAGGAATAAAGAAAGGAAGGAGGGAATGAGAGAGGAATGGAGAGAAGGAATAAAGAAAGGAAGGAGGGAATGAGAGAGGAATGGAGAGAAGGAATAAAGAAAGGAAGGAGGGAATGCGAGAGGAATGGAGAGAAGGAATAAAGAAAGGAAGGAGGGAATGAGAGAAGAATGGAGAGAAGGAATAAAGGAAGGAAGGAAGGAATGAGAGAAGAATGGAGAGAAGGAATAAAGGAAGGAAGGAAGGAATGAGAGAAAAATGGAGAGAAGGAATAAAGGAAGGAAGAAGGGAAGGAGAGAAAAATGGAGAGAAGGAATAAAGGAAGGAAGAAGGGAAGGAGAGAAGAATGGAGGAAAGGAGAGAGAGAAGAATGGAGAGACGGAGCAGAAATGTTGATATAAATAATAATCCACTATTACCCTTGAGAGAGAGAGAGAGAGAGAGAGAGAGAGAGAGAGAGAGAGAGAGAGCCCAGTCATCACTAACAACTTTGCTCTCTCACCAGAATGTCCCGCCTACAACCAGTCATCCATGGTGCCTCAACAACCATTAGAGATGAACAAAATCGGTGAACATGTCCTGGAGGCTCGCTTTCAGGTATTGTCTCCACCTGATGATAATACCACGTGGGGGATAAGTCTACACATCATGAATCAAGACAATAAACAAACTCTGGCAACACTCGACATTGATCACATTACCGGACCACATAACCAAGTCAACATCAAGTGTTCCTGTACTAGTGAAGATGATCATTCCAGTGTCAAAACCATCACAGCACCAGACGTCATCACCAAGCTGGCACCTCAAGACTTTCTCCAGCTTAGGGTTGGGTGTCATCACGTGTACTACAACACCTGGAGGAAGATGACCTTCCCATTGTCATTCACCCGCTACAAGTGGAAAACACAACCTTCTTATCTCAATAAGAAGGTCAGTTGTTCTCTTTATTAGCAATGCATATAGATAAAATCATGACAATTATTACCATAACCTGACATAACCTAACCTAGCCTAGCCAACCCTAACCTAACAAAACCTAACTTTAACCTAACTTAACCCTAACCAAACCTTACCTAACCAAACCTGATCAAACCTAATTTAACCTGCCGTAACCTAGCCTAAAGTAACTTAACCTAACCAATCCTAATCAAACCTAACCTAACCTGCAGTAACCTAACCTAACCTACAGTATCCTAAGCTAACCTAACTATTACCAGATTAATATAATAATGATGTAAATAATGATGTGTGTTATTATTATATCAGGGAGGAGAGTGTTGGGTGGAGTTGTCAACTAACAATGATGAGGAGGGGCAACAAATATTGGACCACAAGTGTCCCTACAACCTACCAGAGTTCCCACAACTTCAACTGACAGTCAAGTGTCCAGATAATGATGAACAATGTGCAACCATCAACTTTTGCAACACAGGTTAGTTTAATCCATCAAGTTATGTTTAATATTCTTTAATTAAATTATTTACTATATTAGTATTATATTAGATATCAGACAAGGATTTTTATAGCATTAATAATGAATGAAAAGTTATTGACAACCATCAATTAAATATCAATATAAGAGAATTAAGCATGTAACACCAAGGTAAGGGTATTATACACTTGTGGTACATTGGAGTGCCTTCATTCCTTCAAAGAATGTCAAGAAACAGGAACACCAGGCAAACCAATACACTAATGTCCTGTTGCTTGGAATAATTTGGAAGAATCAGTTGCTCCAGTATTACCTCCTTAAACCTAACCCAGGAAACAAATCATCTCAGTGATTCTAATACTCACAACATTCTCACCTTATCTAATGGTAACCTTAAAGTTAATGATACCTATAAACAATTTCCAGTAACAGGCTACCATTACACTCACTGGTACCATAACACTCTCACTGGTACCATAACACTCTCACTGGTACCATTACACTCTCACTGGTACCATAACACTCTCACTGGTACCATAACACTCTCACTGGTACCATAACACCCTCACTGGTACCATTACACTCACTGGTACCATAACACTCTCACTGGTACCATAACACTCTCACTGGTACCATTACACTCACTGGTACCATAACACCCTCCATGGTACCATAACACTCTCACTGGTACCATAACACTCTCACTGGTACCATTACACTCACTGGTACCATAACACTCTCACTGGTACCATAACACTCTCACTGGTACCATAACACTCTCACTGGTACCATAACACTCTCACTGGTACCATAACACTCTCACTGGTACCATAACACCCTCACTGGTACCATAACACCCTCACTGGTACCATAACACTCTCACTGGTACCATAACACTCTCACTGGTACCATAACACTCTCACTGGTACCATTACACTCTCACTGGTACCATAACACCCTCACTGGTACCATAACACCCTCACTGGTACCATAACACTCTCACTGGTACCATTACACTCTCACTGGTACCATAACACCCTCACTGGTACCATAACACCCTCACTGGTACCATTACACTCTCACTGGTACCATAACACCCTCACTGGTACCATTACACTCTCACTGGTACCATAACACTCTCACTGGTACCATAACACTCTCACTGGTACCATAACACTCTCACTGGTACCATAACACCCTCACTGGTACCATAACACCCTCACTGGTACCATTACACTCTCACTGGTACCATAACACTCTCACTGGTACCATAACACTCTCACTGGTACCATAACTCCCTCACTGGTACCATAACACCCTCACTGGTACCATAACACCCTCACTGGTACCATAACACTCTCACTGGTACCATAACACCCTCACTGGTACCATAACACTCTCACTGGTACCATAACACCCTCACTGGTACCATAACACCCTCACTGGTACCATAACACTCTCACTGGTACCATAACACCCTCACTGGTACCATAACACTCTCACTGGTACCATAACACTCTCACTGGTACCATAACACTCTCACTGGTACCATAACACCCTCACTGGTACCATAACACCCTCACTGGTACCATAATATCCTCACTGGTACCATAACACTCTCACTGGTACCATAACATCCTCACTGGTACCATAACACTCTCACTGGTACCATAACACTCTCACTGGTACCATAACACCCTCACTGGTACCATAACACCCTCACTGGTACCATAACACCCTCACTGGTACCATAACACCCTCACTGGTACCATAACACCCTCACTGGTACCATAACACTCTCACTGGTACCATAATACTCTCACTGGTACCATAACACTCTCACTGGTACCATAACACCCTCACTGGTACCATAACACCCTCACTGGTACCATAACACCCTCACTGGTACCATAACACCCTCACTGGTACCATAACACCCTTACTGGTACCATAACACCCTCACTGGTACCATAACAC
>JAWQEG010007578.1:0-20524 GCA_033782935.1 Petrolisthes cinctipes
CACCACTGTAACATCAAAGGTTCATAAATAACAACTAGAAAATTCTCCATAGTATTTTTTTTCCTAACACCAAAATTTTCAAGTAATTTTATCATATATGAATCAGTCAGCAGAACAATGCCTACAGTAAGTGCAGAATTAGGACCCCCTTGAACCCATGCTTTGTTTACGAATTCCTGAGGCCGACTTACTGTACATACATTATATTTTCCCCATCCCAAGCTGTACTGTAGTCTTCTTCATTAGCCGTCTTTTATCTGATAGGACATTCGACTTCAGTATTCATTTTATCAACCCGTTATTACTGTATCTGTTTAGGGGTGTGCGGGAATGGGGGGGACAGGCTTAGGGGGGGGGGGGGGGGGTGCGGGAGTAGGGGACAGGTTTGGGGGGGGGGGGGTGCGGAAGTAGGGGGACAGGCTTGGGAAGGGGGTAGAAAGCCTGTCCCCTATTTTCCCGCACCCCCTTAACCCCCCTCCAAGCCTGTCCCCCTACTCCCGCACCCCCCAAAACCCCCCCGACCCCCCTAAATCCCCCCAAGCCTGTCCCCCCTATTACCGCACCCCCTTAAAAGTCTGTAAAGAACACGTAAACAATATTATTTTATACCTATGTTAGTTAGTCACCATCCCAACCTCGATTGTGGTTTTAACATTCCACCGAAAACCTGTCTTCTCTGATGAAAACAAAATCAAGGAATGGACGAAGCAGGAAGTTACCAGGTGGTGGCAGGAGGGTGGTGGGGGGCCTCAGGAAGGAGACTGTTATTACTTCTATTTTGTCCAAGTTTATCATTTTTACGATCCACAACCATTTCCTGGTTCCTCGGCGGACAAGAATGCGAGGCCCTATTTTTTTTTTTTTTTTTTTTTTCTTTCTTATGTTCCGTCTGAAGTGGCTCATCGTTATTCTGTTCTTATTTTCATTAACTCGATTGGTATTTTTATAGATGATAAAATCAGAGAAATGGAAGGTTCTATTTTTCCTACAAGCAATGCCGCCAAAAAATTGCAAAGGGTAAGGGAAACATTAATCAAGACATCCATAGCCACCTTAAGTTAAAGAGATCTTAAGGCCATAAATCTGTCTTCCCTTTTTAATTATCCCTACGTAGTCGTTTAAGCAGAAATCTGTTTAATTTTCAATTCAAAGGGAATTTTTTTTATTAATTATTTATGTAAGTGATTTAAGGGAAAAAATAAATGATCTATTAATAGTTTCGTGCGTTTCATCCATCATTATCAGTCCTAATGATACAAGAAATACTCACAAGCATAGAAAACTTACAATATGTACAGTACCACACCGAACACCCAAACGCAGTACAGTACATGTCCACATTAGGCCATAACACCTTCTTATCTCACTTAGCCAACTCAAAACACCCCAGTCTGACTTGAGCAGACACAACACCTGCCCTGACCTGCCTTTCCGGTGCCACGGTGTCCCACAGCACGGGTCCACTCGGCTGGCAGGTTGGCCGGACTCAGGGGAAAGTTTTAACAAGTTGAAAGTGCACTGAGAGAGAAATGGAACCGAATTCAACCCGTAACTCGTACAGAGGTTACATGTCTACTTCCCGTCCGGTATATGTAAAATGATGACTGTCCCTCCTTTTCTTTTGATATTGATATTTATTGTGACTTCAGTAAACACCCTCCTTTGATAACTATAGCCTCTGAAGCCCTCCTTGATATCTATAGCTTGTGGTGCCATTTCAGATTGTCAAAAACATATTTATATTCTGTCCCTTTAGTATTTCATTTTGTCATCATTACTCCATGACTCCCTCTGGAGTTTTCCCAGTCACTTCCATATCGTATGTCCAGTGTTCACTCAAAGAAAAAGCGTCGTGACACCATTAAAACTTTGTGGTTAGATTATCATTACAAGAATATTTGTCAGTAAGTTACATAATCTCAGCTGGCAGACAACTTTCGGAACAAACTATATGCTTCTTGAAAAAATGTGTTCGTGTGTGGCCTTGGCAACCCGCCAGTGTCAAGTAAACTCCAGAAGACTGTCACTGTTGGTGTGGCCGAGTCTACCCAAACTAACTTACATTTGTTGAAACTATCTCTTGTTCTCTTCTCTGGAAACGAACATGAAATTCAACCTTAAGGGGATAGTGTATATTTGGGACATTGGAGTGCCTTGATTCCTCCATAGTGTGTCGGGAAACAAGTCCAATGAATATATATATAATGATATCCTGTTGCTTGGAATAGGTTGGAGGAATCGGTTGCTCCAAATTTACCACCACCAACAACATTGTACTATACACATCCTTAATTAATATTTCTAAACCAGCTGATGTTTCCTCTCCGCAAACGGACTTAAAATATAACTTTTTTTTTTGCGTGTTGTGGAAATGAACAAGTTGTAATACAATAACAAACCAATATAATATTCCTGAACTGACAATGCATTACAAACATGAAAACAATATCATCTGCTTTTTATGATTTAGTGAAAATTGGTAATTGGCAACGATATGATGACCTGATAATTTTATGTATTTTAATGACAATGCCATTAGTTATATATATATTTATATATATGGGATAACCATATATGGGATAACATGTGATGCATTATTAATGGTATAGTGTCTGTATATTGATGTCCAGCATACACCCACTATGTCAGGTGTGGGGGGAGGACACACACACACACACACACACACACACACACACACACACACACACACACACACACACACACACACACACACACACACACACAGAAGGAATGGGACAGAGAGAAAGAGGGACAAATAAGGACTCTGAGAAGGAGAGAGTGTGTGTGTGTGTGTGTGTGTGCATTAAATATACCGACTGACAAACAAGTAGAAAAACTCGTGAACCTTCCCTAGCAAGTTATATCTGGCAAGTACAGTGGCGGCACATAATCCCTAACCAGACTACCCCTTACACCCTGCAGATCAAGGACTATGTACCGCGACTATACCACTACTCTTACTATATTTATCCATTCTTTTATCATCAACGTACAATTACTTCCTTTCAAATTTTAACTACTGTTCTTGAGGTCTTTTCTGAGAGCAAGCGTACCGGTACACGAGAAGGAGGTTTCCATAGTACTTTGCTGTTGGTTGACAAAATTACATGAGAGGCACGGGCCACCTTTTACTCTAAACAGAAATTTCCTTCTTACAGGGAATATTCTGTCATAAATGTTGAGGGCCTATATTCCTCCACAAGCTTCGATGTGAAAATCATTGGTTCCATTTACATTAAAGAAATAAAAAAGAAAAATATTCAATTAGCTATATCTCTTGATACATGTGTTTTAGCCTCATTCTCACTGTACGACTTCTGGTTTGGTTTAAGGGGGTGCGGGAGTAGGGGACAGGCTTGGGGGGGTTTAGGGGGTTGCGGGAGTAGGGGACAGGCTTGGGGGGGGGGGGGGTTAGGGGGGTGCGGGAATAGGGAACAGGCTTTCTACCCCCCCCCCCCCAAGCCTGTCCCCTTATTCCCGCACCCCCCCAAGCCTGTCCCCTACTCCCGCACCCCCTTAATGATAATGAGGAGGTGGTGAATGACTATGTGATGAGGGTAAAATTTGATGAAAATACCAATAATAATGAAGATGATATTGATGATGATGATGTGTTCTGTGGTGGGTCGTGTTGATGAATACACCCAGAAGAATGATTATAATGAGGATAAAGTGATGAAAGTACCAATAATAATGAAGATGATATTGATGTTGTTGATGTGTTCTGTGGTGGTAGTGGTATTGGTGTGTGAACCCTGACTGACTGACCTCGGTAACCTCATTGTGGTGTTGGTGAATTGAACCCAGGCAGGTGACTTTTGTATCATTTATCAATTCCCCAAGTGTGATTGGTTAGACGACCATGCACGGGTTCACCTACTATTGTTTACCCAGGAGACTTACGCTCGCTTTGTGTGTGTTTTATTTATTTATTTACCGGGTATTTATTTATTTTTTTACACCTTTGTGGTCTGGTGTAACATAGCATGGTAACGTAACATAGCATCATAACATAGTAACATAACAGACTAACGAAACATTGTGAGACGTAGCAACATAACATAGCATCATAACATAGTAACATAACAGACTAACGAAACATTGTGAGACGTAGCAACATGACATAGCATCATAACATAGTAACATAACAGTCTAACGAAACATTGTGAGACACAGCAACATAACATGATATAATAATGACTCTAATAAGAAAAGATACAAGATACCCCGAACAGAGATGGAAATAAATCTTGAAAACATAAAATAAAACAGCGGAAAAGAGTGCACGACAACCCACCAAACTAGAACAGACGAGAGAACAAACAAAGACAAAGGAACGCGAATGAGGAAAAGAATACACCCACACACACTAACACTCACTCACTCACACTCACACACACACACGCACACACACACTCACTCACTCACTCACTCACAGACACACACACACACACACACAGACATAGACATTCACTCACTCTCTCTCTTACACACACACACACACCCACACACACTCACTCACTCACTCACTCACTCACTCACTCACTCACTCACTCACTCACACACACACACACACACACACTCTCTCTCACACACTCACTCACACACACACACACACACACACACACACACACACACACACACTCACACACACCAAGCAAGTAAATGGAAGAAAGAAGAGCACGAACAAACAGAGAAAGAGATTAAAAAAAAAAAAAAAAAAAAACACACACACACACCCACACAACCACACCCGGAACAAGTAAATGGTGGGAATAAAACGGGAGGCTGCGGGGTATCGGATTCGCACTGATAAAGGCGAGTGTAAACGCCCCCAACATAATTTGTCGCCACACTGTGACTACATTACTTTCGCAAGCTCTTTGTGTGTGTGTGTGTTCGTGTATGTGCCTGTGTGTGTGTGTCTTCGTGTGTGTGTTCGTGTGTGTGTGTGTGTGTGTTTGTGTGTGTGTGCCTGTGTGTGGTGTGTGTGTGTGTTCGTGTATGTGCCGGTGTGTGTGTGTGTTCCTGTGTGTGTGTGTGTGTGTGTGTTCGTGTATGTGCCTGTGTGTGTGTGTGTGTGTGTTCGTGTATGTGCCTGTGTGTGTTCGTGTATGTGCCTGTGTGCGTGTGTGTGTGTGTGTGTGTGTGTGTGTGTGTGTGTGTTCGTGTATGTGCCTGTGTGTGTGTGTGTGTGTGTGTGTGTTCGTGTATGTGCCTGTGTGTGGTGTGTGTTCGTGTATGTGCCTGTGTGTCTGTGTATGTGTGTGCCTGTGTGTGGTGTGTGTTCGTGTATGTGCCTGTGTGTGTGTGCCTGTGTGTGTTCGTGTGTGTGTGTGTGTGTTCGTGTATGTGCCTGTGTGTGTGCCTGTGCCTGTGTGTGTGTATGTGTGTGGCCCTGACGCTGCCTGACAGAACGTGGTAGTCTGTTTTGTTATGGCTACGGTGATGACGGTACGGAGTTTGATGGTGGTGGCGGGGGGGAAAGGGAAGGGAAGGGAAGGGCACGATGCTTGGCGAGGGGGACGAGATCGTTATCGATACGGTACGCGAAATGGTTCGATGCAGCACGTGTAATGGCAACTGGTCGGTACTTCTGTATAGTGGGGGAGGAGGAGGAGGAGCATATGTGGTAGTAGTGGTGGGGGTTGATGTGGACAGTGGTGGTGGTAGTGGTATAGTGTTTGTGGTGGTGGTGGTGGTAGTGTTTGTTGTAGTGGTGGTGGTGGTGGTGGTTATGGTGGTGGTGGTTGTGGTAGTGGTGATGGTGGTGGTGGTTATGATGGTGTTGGTATAGTGGTGGTAGTGATTGTTGTGGTAGTGGTGGTTGTGGTAGTGGTGGTGGTGGTGATGGTGTTGGTAATGTTTGTGTTGGTAGTGTTAGTGGTGGTGGTGGTTATGATGGTGATGGTGTTGGTATAGTGGTGGTAGTGTTTGTGGTAGTGGTGGTTGTGGTGGTGGTGATGTTTGTGGTAGTGTTAATGGTGTTGGTGGTGGTGGTGTTGGTGTCGCTGGTCGGGATAAAAACTGTAATAGTAAAAATTTGTATGAGGTTCATTTGTGGAGCCAATGTTACTCGTCGAACACAATGGGTGGAAGGTTTTAATGTCACTACAACGACCGTGGGAACTGCCCCATATTTGTGGATTTGTTACTGATGGTGATGTTAGTGTACGTCTGAGTCCCTTTAGTGTCAAGATCTTTATGGTAACACATTCAAAGATAGTCGTTATTAGAATCATTACGTGTAGAACAGTAATTTGACTGTTATTTCTCCTCCCCTTCTCTCCTTTATGTTTACTTAAGGGGGTGCGGGAGTAGGGGACAGGCTTTAGGGGGGGTTTGGGGGGTGCGGGAATAGAGGGACAGGCTTGGGGGGTGTAGAAAGCCTGTCCCCTATTCCAGCACCCCCCTAACTCCCCCCCCAAGCCTGTCCCCTAATCCAGCACCCCCCTAAACTCCCCCCAAGCCTGTCCCCTACTCCAGCACACCCCTAACCCCCCCCCCAAGCTTGTCCCCTACTCCAGCACCCCCCAAGCCTGTCCCCCTATTCCCGCACCCCCTTAATGATTGTTGCATGGAAGGCTGCCATTCGGACGTATTTTTTTTTTTTTTTATATAGAATTATGTCTTTCCGAGGTTTATTGATCCACATATTGTAGTTTCAATCCTTCAATAATACAATAAATATATTTTGAGTTGATATTGTGGCCACTGAAGCGTGTCGTCACATCACACCCACGACCACCAGAAATGACGCCAAAATCCACCTCCGCCGCTGGAAATCCAACTGTTGTCACTGCCGTCTATTCCCGACCTGACGTGGCATTTCCACCCACCCTTCCTCTTGCCTGATGCCTTCCACGTCAACCTTCTCTTCCTCTTCTGCCTTCTCTCCCTACTCCAGTTCCGTTCCTCCTTCTCTTGCATTGATCCTACTCAGTCCCGCCATTTCATTTCCAGGATTCTTTGCATATATTTTTATATTTAGTTTAAGCCATCTGCAAATCCATTTGGTATATTTTTTAAGTACCGGTAGGTTTCTGATTTTAACTCGGGAAGCACCTAATCCTAAAATTATTATGGCTGGGATGGTGAATATAAACCTATATATATATATATATATATATATATATATATATATATATATATATATATATATATATATATATATATATATATATATATATATATATATATATATATATATATATATATATATATATATATATATATATATATACTATGAGAAAATATCCCTGGTATGCATTTTCCACCCTTCCCAATTCTCTCTCCCTTCTCCTTTCCCCTCATACATTCATTCTCGTCTTCCCCATTTCTCGTCAGCTCCCTTCCCTTCTGCCTTCATTTCTCGTGTGCGACATTGTGTCATACTCACCATTGCTTGTCCCTCAGCTGCCCTTCTCCTCGGCTCCTCGCTGCTCCCATCCAATTTATCCCACGTGTCGCTTTCTCTTTCTCAGCATCACTAGTCTTCTCCCTCCCCCTCCTTCCCTCTCTCTGTCTCCTCTCGTCTCGTCTCCTCATAAAGTATATATCTCTTCCCTCCCTCAGGTGTTCCCCTCCCATCACTTACCTGTCGTCGTTCACGTAGGTGTGGGTGTCCCAAGTGAGCAGCGTGAGGGAGTCGCCCACCTGCCTCATCCACGACACCTGAAACCAAACCAGATATGCCAAGGTTAGTCACAAATATCTGTTCTGTACTGGCATGAGGCTAATAACAAAGACCTTTTCCGTACTGGTGTGAAGCAATTAATTAAGATCTTTTTCGTACTGGTGTGAGTATAATGAAAACTGTGTGTGTGTGTGTCGTGTGTTGTGTGTGTGTGTAATAATAATAATAATAATAATAATAATAAACGGTTTATTTAGGGGATGGCAGCCTGAAAGCTGAAAATACACATGTTACAATATAATTAATTAATATGAAAGTGTAGGATGAACTATGAATAAGGTATTAACTTGTGTGTGTGTGTGTGTGTGACCCTCGTTAGACCTGATGGGTGTCACTCTCTAATTTACCCAGTTAACTAAGTAATGCAGTTGTGAAGAAGATTACACCGAGCTACAATTAACTTGGTTGTGGCGAGTAAGATGCCACTGAACCCACACCAACAGAGTCTACCTGGCTCAACACACACACACACACACACATTAACACATGCCCACACACACACACACACACACACACAAACACACGAACACCCACACACTAACACATGCACACACACACGCACACACACGCACACACACACACACACACACACACACACACACACACACACACACACACACACACACGCACAAACACAAGAACACCCGCACACTAACACATGCACACACACACACACACACACACACACACACACACACACACACACACACACAACGACTGTACTACATATTGCATTTCTAACTCCCACATATTTTTTATCTTTCTCTCAGGGATATTTGTACTCTTTACTGTACCTTATTTATTATGACACCACACTGGCCATCGAACAAATTTTTACCTGGCATTGTATTGTTTAAGGGGATAGTATGTTTTTGGTACTTTAGAGCGGCTTGATTCCTCCAAAGTATGCCAAGAAACAGGACCAGATGAACAAAATTAATGGGGTCCTGTTGCTTGGAATAGTTTGGAGGAATTAGTTGCTCCAGATTTACCAACACTGAGCTCTCCCCTTAATTAACTAGTATATCCACTCGCTCCAAAATCTATCGTTGTCTATCAGTCTAATAATTTTGAGACCAATGACGATAAGTATTGTGAAAGTCAAATTGTTCCTGGTAAGTTGCTGAGCTGCGAGTGTTGATTTGCGGAAGTTGTCTATCACACAGTGCACCGATAGTTTTTGGAACGAATGTACAGCCACAATCAAATAACCACCAACACTTTCCTTCCATCGTGCAAATAAATCATTATCATATCGAAATATAATCATACAACACATTATGTCAACTCAACCCCCTCAATTATTATTATGAGGTGCTGCAAAATCAAACACGTGTTGTTTTTTATTACCAAGATACATACTACGATGGAAAGAAAGTGTCGGTGGATATTTGATTGTAGCTGTACAGTCACGAGCACAAATAACTATTCAGGTGTGCTTGGAATAACTTAGAAACAGTATATAAATGCAGAATAAAAAGATCTCCATTGGAATAATTCGTTGGTGAATTATTATTGGACTATTCAAAGCTTCTACCACAGCTGTATACTTATTAGTGCTCGTGACTGTACATACATACATACATCATCTGCATAACCTGACCTCCACAAACTTCAGCAAATGTATTCTCACCTAACTTCATCTAACCAAGCTAAAGGGTTAATATTATCTAACTTGGGCTCCCTGCAGAAGAAAAAAAAAATGTGGCCTGAGAGATGGAGCACACTTGTATTATTATGACGCCTGGCTAGACATTAACTTCTATGCATTACGTTGATTGCGTTGATGTTACTGAGCCCACCTTCCCTACTCCACCCGAGAAAAAGAAAATCACACACACAAACAAATACACAAACAAGGATACACACATACACACAAACAGACATACATACTCACAAACATACACACACAAACACCACACACACAAACAAACACACACACACACACACACACACACACAAACACCACACACACAAACAAACACACACACACACACACACACACACACACACACACACACACACACACACACACACACACACACACACACACACACACACACACACACACACACACACACACACACACACACACAAGCAAACAAACAAACAAACACACAAACAAACAAACAAACACAAACAAACAAAGAAACACACAAACAAACAACACACACACACACACACACACACACACACACACACACACACACACACACACACAATTCCTAGCATTTCGCACAAGTTAACCCGAGTCGTCCTATTGTATAAGCACTCGAACGAAATCTTTGGCAAAACAAAAAAAAATGCACTACAGTATTTTCTCTCCTCACATCTTCCCCGCAGTTCTTATGCCTAAATATACCCACTGAATATTACGCACCACTCTACTGAAGTGAGAGCCCAGGGTAAGAGTAATAAATAATGTCTCTTGGATCATGTGTTCTATAAATGAGTTGAGTATTTACCAAGAACACAATATATTATTATACTCGTTCAGTCACTGACATTAATAATAATCATCCACATAGGGGTGTAACCATGTAGTAAATAGGAGAGGAAAATGGGGTTGATTTTTAGTTATTTACAGAGAGAGAGAGAGAGAGAGAGAGAGAGAGAGAGAGAGAGAGAGAGAGAGAGAGCGTGTTAACATTACATAGCCTGGGTGTGAATATAACGAGCAGGTGAGCCAGGTGAATGCCAAATAGAAGAACATACTGGTAAGGAATATTTCTTCAAATTTCTGTAAAGGGACCATCATCACACTGAGATCATTTCCTGCCCGTCCGTCTCTTAGTTATTCCAGGATTTCTGTGGCTGTGTGTGGCCAGGATTTGCCAAGTTTCCTAGAACTCATGAACACTCTGGTTGGTTGCTGACATGGTAGTACAACAACTTATCCATAAGCTATAGTATATATTCATACCTACTCGTAAGTGTATATATAAACACAAACAAACATACACACACACACATACTCACATACATACAAACACACATACACACACACAGACACACACACACACACACACACACATACACACACACAAACATACAAACACACACACAAACATACGAACACCACACACACACACACACACACACACACACACACACACACACACACACACACACACACACACACACACACACACACACACACACACACACACACACACACACACACACACACACACACACACACACACACACACACACACACACACACACACACACCACCCACACACAAAGTATACAATTGGATGCAGAAATCTGTGGTTCATTGGGTGGAGTGTCTTGGGAACCTTGGCATCTCTAATTTTGTATATTTTTGTATGTACCGGTATCAACACATGTATGTGGGTGTATATATGTTGTACACAATTATGAATGTATATATGTATGCATACAGACGGTACCTACGTTGAATGTGACGCCCTTGTTTGCCCTGGTTGTCATAAAGAGATTTTGACAATATCCCCGCAGCAGGAATGTACGAAATCGACAAAGTTTTTGGCTGAATGGTCAAATTTCTTTCCTCTGGTATATTAAATGAGAGGAAAAGGGACTTCTCCTCCACAGGGGAAACACCCAACTCAATGCATACTAAGCAAACTTGGTTCCTCTCCTTGCCATCCAGTGTCTCCTCTACATTGTAATACACTAGTTTTTAGATAGTTATCCTTCTCTGTTCTGGAAGGCAAATACTGAAGCACACGAGGTCTGCGGTGAGAAGTTGACCATGTTGAAGTGACAAGCATCTTTGTTATATTAACTATTTTCTATTAAACTAGTCAGTTGGTATTCTAAACGTAATGTAAAGTTGCTGTATAATTATGTGTTGTACGAGTCCATGAGCCCTTCTCCACTACTGCCTCAAATATAAGAGAATAAGTATATTGTCATTGTACCAGTTAGACAATTTAAAGTACCAAGTCAGAGTACTATGTTGTCAGAGTGGAAGCAAACATACCAACCAGAGTACCAGTCAGAATATTAACCAGAGTACCAGTCAGAATATTAGCCAGAGTACCAGTCAAAATGTTAGCCAGAGTACCAGTCAGAATATTAACCATAGTGTCAACCAACCAGTGGGCTATATAGACATCGTGCCAGCCAGCCAGCCCACCATCCAGCCAACCCAGCTCTCATTTGTACGAGACAGGAAGCGGGTCATTCCACAGTCGCGGTGCCAGAGTTCCCAGACAATAGCTGAGGGTCCGGTAACCAGGCCTCACATATAATACCAACTTCCTCACCTCATATAATAAAGTGCCCTTGTTACACACTGTGCCGTCACCCACATTATATTAAGTGTTAGTGCCGTGGGTGGTGCGACTAGGGATTAAGGGAAGCAACCTTTTGTGGTCAATTTGGAGTCCATAAAACACATCCCTGTAAAATTCCATATGGAGGGGTTCTGTTTCCTGGCATAGTTTGGAGGAATCTGTAGCCTTCCAATTTTCCATAATAGGTTACTCCCCTTAATATAATGTTTTATATGAATAGCTGTTAATCATAGAAGGTAATGTGTGGTGTAATAGTGTGTAATTAATACTGACGTGAATATAGTTTTTGTATTTCTGCATCATTTAACTGTTTGATAATTCTCTAACTCGCAGGATTATTTTTAGCTTTGTATACAACTTTCTACTCACTGGTACTGTAATCATTGACTTATTTTGCGTCAAGATAGAAGTTATCTTGTAACAATAATGGAAAAGTTGTCAGCCACAGTTTAAGGCAGAAGGTGTGATCATGTGATTTGTAGGGTAATGGCAGTTAAGGGAAGAAAAAATGAGAGAGAGAAAGAGAGAAATAGAAAGAAAACAGGCATCATCAACAGAGAGCCATCAACAGAAGAGAAACAAGGATCACCAACAAATTGTGAGAGAAAGTCCTCCAAACAAAAGGTGAGATGAGAGCAGCAAACACAAGATGAGAGAGGAGTCACTACATACCGACTGGTTGGTGAGGTCGTTCACAGTACAGTCAAGTGTGGCTGTTGCTCCCAGGTACACCTCACGGCTGTCGTTGGCGAGGGCCAGGTGCGGTTCGGGCGTCTCTTGGTGGTGATGGTGTGTGTGGTGCGTGTGGTCGTAGTGGGACTCTGACACACTCACGAACTGCAGCGTTTTACCCCCAGACCCTCCCGCTACCAGCTGGGGTGCGGACAGGGACCTTCCCATCAGGCTGCTCACTGACACCTCTGGCAAGAAAAAATTGTATACTGCAGCTACAAAGTACATTATGAGCCATAACAATGGTTGCAAAGTAAGAGTTTGTCTCAATGTGACCTAAGATGTTTGATTTATGGTATGTCTAGTTTTTAGGAATCAGTAATCTCCAATTCACCTGCACTATCACAGGCTTCTTAATGATACAGTGAGATAAAAGTCGATGTTAATGCCCCAAGGACTAAAATTTACACTAACCAGTTACTGATGACGTGTACTTTGAAACACTAAAAACGGAATCGAGGAGCTGCAGGTGTACATTGGCTGGGGTGTAAGAATGTATTTTTATTTGTCGAGGCAGCTTTAACTTTTTGTTTGCCACATTGACATTAATAATATTCAATGTCACATAACAAGGGAAACTATCAGACCAGTATTGTTCACTAACATCACAGGAAAATGAAAAAGTTATAGTGAACGACAACAGCAATGGATGGAGAGTAATATTTTATTTTCAGCACTTTACCATTTAGGGAGATTACAGTTCATTTTCAGCACACTTCCATTTAGGGTAATTTTTATATAGTTGACACAGTATTCACGTCCATAGGCACAGTTCAGTTGGCATTATCCTGATAAACACACACTCGTTGTGGAGGATGGACAACAAAGTGTTACCCTTCCATCCTGGCTGGTAGGTTTTTTCATTAAGCCTACTGTTTCAGGTTACAATTAAACCTCTATGTTATTAGTAGTGCTTCTGATTAATGGTGGAAAATTTGAACTAGTGACTTGCCGTCCAGTAAGAGCGCTGTTTAACTTCCACCTGGAGTGTCACATCTTCCAATGCTAATATTCTGTTCTAACAAAGTTGGGTTTGTGTTCTTGTAGCTATCAATGTGGGTTGTGATGAGATATAGTTTGTTAAAGAGGGGGACTGTACTACCTTTAGGTGGTCGGGAACTACAACTTATTAGTGCGTCGTGGTGAAGGTGTTGGAAGGATGACACATACTGGTTAGAAAGGCCGTTTGTCATGCAACGAGAAATCTGCCACAAGCATGATTTACCAGACACTTTTTAGTACCTTCTTCTGCTGATGTGTGTGTGTGTGTGTGTGTGTGTGTGTGTGTGTGTGTGTGTGTGTGTGTGTGTGTGTGTGTGTGTGTGTGTGTGTATACCTCTGCGTAACCTTCCACTTTGTGAGGTGCGTCGCCCCCCGGACCTCAACTGAGGCCGCTCGTCTTAATGAACGTCACCCACCCCTCATAAGTCTCAGTGAGCGACACTTGAGTCTCTCTCTCTCTCTCTCTCTCTCTCTCTCTCTCTCTCTCTCTCTCTCTCTCTCTCTCTCTCTCTCTATCTCTATCTCTATCTCTATCTCTATCTCTCTATCTCTATCTCTATCTCTCTATCTCTATCTCTATCTCTATCTATCTATCTATCTATCTCAGTACATCAACATTATACTGATGGTCGTCATGGTAACAACAACATCAACAACATTATACTGGTCGTCATGGTAACAATACAACCATTTTTATTTTTCTCGTGTCGTCATGAGGGAAAGTGAAATGTTCCAAATTTAATATCCCGTGTAGTTAAATGTTTGCCATATTATAATTTTTCGCAAAGTTAATGCGAACTGGATTTTTTTTAACCTGGCCAACAAGCCCTGAATCTGTGCTCGAGTTTCCTACCCGGTTTTTTTTTTTTTATCTTTTTTAAATGATGCTCAGTGTGTTTCTCTTTCCCTCCCTCCCTCCCTCGGTCTGTCTGTCAAACCTTTTCCTCTCCCTACCAGTACCTCCCATCCTTTTCCTCCCCCTACCAGTACCTCCCATCCTTTTCCTCCCCCTACCAGTACCTCACCCTATCCTTTTCCTCCCCCTACCAGTACCCCACCCCATCCTTTTCCTCTCCTACCAGTACCTACCCCCATTTTTTTCCTCCCCCTACCAGTACCCCCAATCCTTTAACCTCCCCCTACCAGTACCCCACCCTCTCCTTTTCCTCCCCCTACCAGTACCCCACCCTCTCCTTTTCCTCCCCCTACCAGTACCCTCACCCTACCAGTACCTCACCCTATCCTTTTCCTCCCCCTACCATTACCTCCCCAATCCTTTTCCTCCCCCTACCAGTACCTCACCCTATCCTTTTCCTCCCCCTACTATTACCTCGCCCCCTCCTTTTCCTCTTCCTACCAGTACCCTCCCCCCCCCATCCTTCTCATTATTACCATTATCTTTTCCTCTACCCTTCTTCTTTCTTCTCTCTCCATTCTCCTTTCATTCACTTTCTTCCTTCTCTTTCCATTCTCCTTTCCATCACTTTCACTTTCTCCTTCTTCTTTCTCTCTCCATTCTCCTTTCCTTCACCTTCTCCTCCTCCTTTCCTTTTTCACCTTCTCTTTTTCTCTCCACTCCATCTCCCCATTCCATAACCCCATTCCACCTCCTTATCCTACTTCTCCACTCCATCTCCCTACACCACCTCCCCACTCCTCCGCCTCCCCACTCCTCCGCCTCCCCACTCCTCCTCCTCCTCCTCCCACTCCTCCTCCTCCCACTCCTCCGCCTCCCCACTCCTCCTCCTATCCTCAACCTCCCCACTCCTCCTCCTCCCACTCCTCCTTTCCTCCCTTCCCTCCAGCACTCTCCACCAAACTCTAATGAATTGGTAGCCAGAGTCTGTGCCTGGGGGGTGACGTGTGGAAGGATATATCAGTATTACCATAATTACGTTCCCAAAGATAAATGTCATACTTGAATGGTGTTTGTATTGCAACGAAGAGGGGCTTAGTTTAGGAATTATTTTATCCGATTTATTTAGAGTAATTCTGCACTTTTTATTTATTCTTTAGAAGCCATGGTTTTTATAGGAATAATTTAATTTGTCTAATGTTATTCAGTTTGAAAATGCAAGGTTTGGTGATGGGTAATTTCAATAATATATCAAACTTTTGAATATCATGAGTACCTGCTGTATCCGACTGAGAATGACTTGAAAGTGTTTTGGGGGAATAAAGCAGGTGTTCAGCCGATGTCTAAATGTTAAAATAATGATGTTCTCTTGTAAGTAACAGGATTATACAGTACCTAATCACCAAAACTTTATAATCTGCTTCAAAATGTAAAACTATAGTAATTATTTTTATTATATTATAAATTATTATAATTACTATACCAAAACTTTATAATCTGCTTCAAAATGTAAAACGATATTAATAGTTATATGATATTAGTTTGGTGCATAAATGTGGTACGAAATTTATTATGGTAGTTCGATTCTTGCCATTAGTTTTATGTTGCCGTTGAGAAGAGTGACTCCACCCCTGTAACGAGAGCCACGTCGTCACCAACACACTTTTCTCTTAAGGGGATAATACACTTTTGATAATTCTGGAGCAAATGATTCTTCCAAACTATTCCAAGCAACAGAACACCAATATTTTTGTTCTTCTGGTCCTGTTTCCTGGCATACTTTGGAGGAATCAAGGCACTCCAATATACCAGAAGGTGTTACCCCTTTAAGAGCAGTGTTTGATTTTTGATGAGGTGGGTGGCTGTGTGTATGTGTTGGTGGAGAGGAGAGGACATGGTGAAGGGATGGAGAGGACATGCATTAGAGCAAGAGCAAGGATAGATAAGGACGAATTGGGATGTAGACAGGAATAGACAAGGACAGAGAAGGTGAAGACTGAAGTTATAGGGATAGGCAAGGAGAGAGAAAGGAATTACTAAAGTGATAGGGATAGGCAAGAACAGAGAAAGGAATGACTGAAGTGACAGGGATAGGCAAGGACAGAGGAAGGAATGACAAAAGTGATAAGAAAAAGACAGACAGACGGGGATAGACAGGACCAAGGACAGACAGGAATAAGGGCGAAGGTAGGATGTAGTGATAGGGACAGTGAACAAGGATGACAGGGAGGAAGTATTGACGTGACAGGGACATAAACAACCAAAGTAGGACAGAGACAAACATAGACAGGGTTAGACAGAAATAAGGAGAGAGAAGTATTAGTGTGATTACAGGACAGGACAGATATTGACAGGGTTAGACAGGAATAGTAAGGTGAGAGAGGAAGCAGTGTGATGACAGGACAGATATTGACCGGGATAGACAGGAATAGGAAGGAAAGAGAGAGGAAGCAGTTTGATGACAGGACAGATATTGACAGGGATAGACAGGAATAGGAAGGAAAGAGAGAGGAAGCAGTGTGATGACAGGACAGATATTGACCCGGTTAGACAGGAATAGGTAGGAAAGAGAGGAAGCAGTGTGATTACAGGACAGGACAGGACAGAAATTCTAATGACTGACCTGCGGCTGAGAGGAGCAGCAGCAGCGGCCGCAGTGCTCCTAGGGACGTCATCCTCCGCCTGCAGGAAAGAGACAGAGGGATATGATAGATGCCTTGAGGGGACAGTATACTATTGATACATTGGAACACCTTGATTCCTCCAAAGTATGCCAGGAAACAGGGCCAGATGAATAAAAAGAACGGTGGTTGTTGCTTGGAATAGTTTGGAGGAATCAGTTGCTCCAGATTTGCCAACACTGTACTACTCCCTTAACAAACTTAGTGGTGAAAAGTGGTAGACTAAAGTATATAGTGACATTGTTTAGGGATGATGAATAACAAACATGGAAAGTGGACGTCGTAGAATCCTCCTCCTTTATCTGATTATATGGCTTCTAACACGATCATGTCCTTCGCCAGGAGATAAAGTTTTGTTTTGTTTTTTCTAGCGGAAATGTGCAAAAGTTTATGTGTATATTTTACGAGATATTTTGTTTTTGTTGTTTTACGAAAGGTGGACCTTTTGACTGTCGACAAGTGATCTGAGTTTGGGAGAGATTCGAATCTAGATCCAAGAATTTTTGTTGTATCTTTAAAGATCATTATGACATGGTGATATTTGCAGTTTCAGACGATCTTGTCATTTATTTTGTATATATTTTTATCTCTAACGGCATATGATAACTATCTCTCCATCTCCCCCTTCCCCTTCACCCTCCCCGCTTCCCCTCCTCCTTCCCCTCCCCCCTTCCCCCTTAACCCGAGCCAAGAAAGCAAGGAAGGTGGCGGTGTGTCCTGATGAAATGATGAAATAAATAGTGTGTGAGGCAGATGATGGACCCTCGTTAGTCAGACACCACATGTTTACACTGATTGACTCCAGGGTTTTCATTTGACCAGCCAAGTGAGGACCACAACACAACCAACAATGCTCCTCCTCCTCCTCCTCTTCCTCTTCCTCTTCCTCTTCCTCTTCCTCTTCCTCTTCCTCTTCCTCCTCCTCCTCCTCCTCCTCCTCCTCCTCCTCCTCCTCCTCCTCCTCCTCCTCCTCCTCCTCCTCCTCCTCCTCCTCTTCCTCCTCTTCCTCCTCCTCCTCCTCCAGGGCATTGTTAAATAGAGACTTGGAAGAAATAAATATATAAATAAATAAATTAGAAAACAACCTTGAGGCTGGGCTTAGTGAGGCTTGGTTCCTGCTACAGTGAACATTTTCTGGCTCGTCACTAGTCTAATATGTTAATTTTTAGAGGGCCGGTAAATTCCCAAAACGATTATTTACGATAGCATGTAACCCTTCCTTTATTCCCTCTGATTGGCTGATACATGACTCGTACTCTCTGGGTGGCTAGCTTCAACCAATCACGTTTAACCATTACGATATCGACTGTGAATATTTACCATCAGCGAGGGAAAAAGCACACACACATTATTTAAACGGTGTTGGTGGTGGTGGATGGGGTGGTAATGGTGGTGATATGGAAATCGAATATACAGAGTGGATTCGGTAATAAGTTGCATTTAATCAGTGAATAACCTTTTCCCCCTCGCGCCAACGTACTGTCAATGGTGTTCGCGAGCCCTTTATTAAAAAGTTTTGATCCAGATATCTCTTTAACCGGCAATTTGTATATTTTAATAAATACATGTAAGTATGCAAGCGATAGAATATGTTTACATAATAATAATAATAGGGAGAGAGTGTGCGTCTGTATGTATGTATGTATGTATGTCAGTGCCGTATGATGATAATAGGGAGAGAGTGTGCGTCTGTGTGTATGTATGTATGTATGTCAGTGCCGTATGATAATAATAGGGAGAGAGTGTGCGTCTGTGTATGTGTATGTATGTATGTCAGTGCCGTATGATGATAATAGGGAGAGAGTGTGCGTCTGTGTGTATGTATGTATGTATGTATGTATGTCAGTGCTGTATAGATATATGCGTGCGTGCCAATGTGGTATGCAAAATAGGACGTTTGTTACTCGTGTATGTTTAGAAACGGGAGGCCAAGGGGACAGATTTGACAGAACTGAGGTAATTAATGGCTGTTAGTCACATGAGTACCACGTCTGTATACACTAGGACACCAAAACATTCCTCAACACACCCAAGACAGGCCAAACAGAACACTCCTCAACACACCAAGACAGGCCAAACAGAACACTCCTCAACACACCAAGGCAGGCCAAACAGAACACTCCTCAACACACCACCAAGACAGGCCAAACAGAACACTCCTCAACACACACCAAGGCAGGCCAAACAGAACACTCCTCAACACACACCAAGGCAGGCCAAACAGAACACTCCTCAACACACCACACCAAGGCAGGCCAAACAGAACACTCCTCAACACACCACCAAGACAGGCCAAACAGAACACTCCTCAACACACCAAGACAGGCCAAACAGAACACTCCTCAACACACCACACCAAGGCAGGCCAAACAGAACACTCCTCAACACACACCAAGGCAGGCCAAACAGAACACTCCTCAACACACACCAAGGCAGGCCAAACAGAACACTCCTCAACACACACCAAGGCAGACCAAACAGAACACTCCTCAACACAACAACACAACAAGTAGCACCTCCAACCAGGACACCACCAGAACAGAACCTATATATAAGACACCTTTGGACTCTACCACACCAAAATGGACCCCAAGTTGAGTACCCAGACACCAAGTCAAGGCTGTAAACACTTCCAATTGGACACCATGTAAAAAAAAAAAAATGGTTTAAAAAAAAAAAAAAAAAAAAAAAAAAAGTCACACACACACACACACACACACGACTTTGACTCCGGTAGACACCAAAATTGTTTTCTGAGGACACCACCACCACCACCGCCACCAAGTTTGGCTGGAGAAGACGCTCAGGCCAACTTGCTCCCGCACCAGTTAAATAAGAGGCTTCTGGGAACTCATTACCCCATTACCCGAAGTTTTCATGGCCGCTGAGTAAACTTGTTGAAAAAAATGTATAATTCACTTAGAGCAGCAACTCATGGCGAGGGACTCCTTCAATTTACAAGTTTCATCTTTTTATTTTTCTCTCTCTCTCTTCGAAAAGCAATATCATTTTCACCATCATCGTAATACTATTTTTATTGCAATATATTTCATTGTCATTATTTCACTGAGACATCAACTGTACATCGTAACCATAGACAGTTGTGTGTGTGTGTGTGTGTGTCTATGTTCTTTATACACTGTGGTTTACAAATATAGAACAGTTTCTTAATTACAAAGCTATTTATTATTACCCCTGATATGTTTTCCGGTGACTTGCATATTCACTCTCGTCTTTACTTCACAAACTA
>JAWQEG010007579.1:2500-35850 GCA_033782935.1 Petrolisthes cinctipes
GACATAAGGAGGCCGTAATGCAGATAGATAGATTGGACGCAAACACACACACACACAGGTATGCACAACAGACACACACACACACACAGGTATGCACAACAGACACACACACACACACAGGTATGCCACAACAGACACAGGTAGATACTTGTAACTGGATCAGGAGAACGATAGCACAGTGTTGTATTCACTATTTGTCAACCTAAGATTTAATAAGTGTCAGTTGGCTACACACAATATAGAAACAAATAAATGAATGAATAAACGAACAAAATATAATGCGTTGTTATAAAGTTCATATCCTGACGAAGATTGACCAGAACGTAACTAGACCGGGTCGACACCATGTAACCTAAAAGAAACCCAATAAGGGAACTAACTACCTTTCATAATTATAATCTTCAGAGACATATTAAATGCACCAGATAGTGGTAAACACTACTTGTATTGCAGTTATCAATCAACGATCAATCACCAACTCAGAATACGTATACCCAAATCTACCAATGCCCCATCACAATCCAATCACAACACACTGCATAAACATAGACACACGAAGCCTCATCAATGGTAACAAGTCATCACACTGGCTGATAGGCACAAGATACTCAGAGATACCCGGCTTTCCGCCACCTAGGTATATGTACCGTATTTTGTATTAGATACCTACTGTATATATTAATAAAATTACACACCACATAATTTCAATACATTTCACAACATTTTACAGAACAAACCCAGCTGAATATAAAATTGAGAAGACGTACTGTACAGTCTCGGCCTAGAGTAAGTATCCACCCACTCCCAGCCAACTCAGAAATGTGGCACCATCGCTACCGTGGATACGAAAGGTGAAGCAGGGCAAGACTCGTCAACCTGAGTCGAATCAGTTACTTGAGCCAGTGAGAAGGTGGAGGGAAGACAGTGTTTCGCTGATTCAATTCAGGTTGATAAGTCTTGCCCTGCTTCATCCCTCGTATCCCTGGTTGCGATGGTGCCACAATGTCGGGGTTGGCTGGAGTGGGTGGATACTTACTCCAGGCCGAGACAAATCTTGAGTATTTTCGGAATAAGTGTAACGATACGCTTCAAAATACTGAATCACAGTAATATTGATAATGAACATAATCCATATACTAAACTATCATACCATTTATGATACAATACTAAGGGATATATAGATTCATAAACGCTAAGAATTTCCTGTATGTATTAGGCAATTCGATACTTGTAAACAAAGAAACATGGCACAGATTCATGACGATACTTTCATGAACCCATACAAAGATGAACATAGTGTAGGTTATAAGACAAGGTGTGGCTCATACAACAAAATGAAAAATGTTGACAGCAGCAGCGATCGTGAATGAAAGACAACAGCCCTCAAACACGAAATTCACAAGAAAAGCAGCAACAAAAACCAACCACATATGTCTCTCCTTTGGCCGGGTTCCTAGTGATTCCCGAATGACAAAACTTATGCTGAATGGTCCAAGGTCGTCGATTGTTTTATACATATATATATATATTTTTTACAAGCTCACCTTTATACAGGCCTTGTAAAATTATACCATAAAAATAATTCCTGCCATCATGTCAGATTGTCTCTCTTTCCAGTACTTCCATAGTATTGTCGTGTACAGGTCCGAGCCATAATAAGTATCCAGATGGAGTACTAAGCCAGCAAGTATAAAACCGGATAAGCATTGCAATTGTTCACTGATCGAAACTTTAACAAGACCAGGATAAATTTATTACGGCTCTTGAGTGTACCGTACTAGTTGTTAATGTGTGTTGAATATCCCGGCTCAAATGACTAGGGTACAACATAATTACTCCAATCTCGTCTCATTACAGTATATTCTCGGGCTGAGAGATGCCAGGTCACATCCCATAATTATATACACGTAATGAAATCTCTACAACAATGATACCGTTGCTCGAACACAGCCAAATCGTAACTGTGTGTTATTACTATACGTATAGTACACCCACCTACAAAAGCACTGTCGCCTCATCCACAGTCATGAACCCCACAAGCTTCACAATTGGAAAATGTTGTTGTGTATGGTGTTGCGATTCACGAGTCATTAAACCTCAAACTTCAAGAACCGTTTGGTGAGGCGACAGCGCTTTTGTAGGTGGGTGTACATCTTCCTACGATTCTGACATAGGACTGAATAACTTTAAAGCCAATCATCGTACATGTCTTCATTTCACAGAGTATAATTATTAACTCCTGCTCCACCATCCATCACACCGACACCTCATCTCACCCATTCCGTTGTCAGTCACCTCCATATCCTTAAATGTCTGAAGAGCGGCTTGAGATGCTGAGTGACCAAATTGCCTCGTTTCCTTTCATCAACTACTGCATAGCAATACGAAGCCTTGGAATGAATATCCAAACCTATTGGAGCCAAACCAATCGAATCTAAGCAGAACCAGTCAATATAAAATGAATAAACTATTGCTGCTGAACATTTATTATTTTTGGAAAAGTGAATTAATAAAATCATGGTACTTTATTTTTCTCAACGCTTAATTTAATTATATTTAAATGTATAACAATGCTATATATTTTTATAGCTTCCTTTTCTACACTTATATATATTCTTTTACACATTAACGGAACAAATGTGAAGTTAGAAATCACTGTCGACGAACTCGTCATAACTTGCAAGAGACACACGTAGAAAAAAAAAAATAACTGGAATCAACTACAGTATCTGTTTGTGTGGTCCTTTGTCATGGCTTAACTGCACTTGTTTGGCCATCATCCTTTGTTACTACTAGTTATTACACACTACATTACGAAACATGCTGTGAAATTACTCGGCAAGTTGTAAAGATGTGATGATGGAGGGTGGCTGACCTAATGCAGTAGTAACATTTCGGTAAAATTAAGCTGGTGGCGAAATTTCTCACTATTTTCATGAATTCATTATTCTGAGGAACGTGCCGAGTAATAATGGTTTCAGTTCTAAGTGTTAGGGTGCAATCGCATTAAGGGGATATTCTCTTGTTGGTGGATTGGATGGCCTCCGATTCCTGCAAACTATTCCAAGCAACAGGCAACCATTATTTGTGTTCACTTGGTCCTGTTTCCTGGCATACTTTGGAGGAATCAGTAGCCCACTAATTTACCAACAAGAAAATCTCCCCTTAAGGGTTCATTCACACCAACTCCACTAGGGAGGAATTATTGTCCGACTGCTTTCGCCTAAAAAAAAGGACACGGAATAGCCCGTTGCATTAAGGGGGTGCGGGAATAGGGGGACAGGCTTGGGGGGGTGTTTAGGGGTGTGCGGGAATTGGGGACAGGCTTTAATCTACCCACCCAAAGTCTGTCCCCCTCCTACTCCCACACACCCCCAGCCCCCCAAGCCTGTCCCCCTAATCCCGCACCCCCCAGTCCCCCCCAAGCCTGTCCCCCTACTTCCGCACCCTCCCCCCCCACCAGTCCCCCCCCCAAGCTTGTCCCCTACTCCTACACCCCCCTTAATACACATTCCGGGCAAGTGTACCCCCCCATCCCCGGTGTAGGGTGAGTGAATATCAGGGGTCCGGGAGTGAGCGTGCATACGTGTGTAAATTAAGTGTGAATATTAGTGGTGTTGCGTTAATACATTCTGCATGAGCGACCATGTGACAGAAGGATAGAGTGTCGATTAAAATTTCTCCAGTACGTCTGAACGGTTTTCCATTATTCTTTCTAAGTATAGTTATTCATACTAGCAAAATTCATTACAAGTTTACTCCCACATGAAATAAGGTTTAGTGAAGTTACCTAGTATTCAACCTTTTTTTAAAAACCTGTTACTTTTAGAGCCAAGTTATTACATTGCTTCAAATGCTTACCTAAACGATGCAACACAGCGAAAATGATGTGAAGTATGGCACAGTGACCATGAAACACTGGCTTCTGAAAAGAGATTATATACATTATTTTAGTTAAATGTCACAATAAATGCTGACTCTATCAACTTTTTTGGTCTGTTACACACACACACACACACACACACACACACACACACACACACACACACACACACACACACACACACAGAGAGAGAGAGAGAGAGAGAGAGAGAGAGAGAGAGAGAGAGAGAGAGAGAGAGAGAGAGAGAGAGAGCCAGGGGGCATGACTGTCGCAGAGAAGTGGAGTGTCAGTGTATCGGTCCCTAGGGAAGGCGCCACGTGTGTACAACGGTTTCATCAACAATAGCACCCCTGACCATGCCTCTACACACACACACACACACACACACACACACACACTTTTCTCTCTTCGTAAACCCTTCGTGTGTGTACAGCATGGTCCACCAAACATGGGAATATCTTCTTTTTTTTTTGTTCAACTGCAGCATTTTTTATATCGTGTATTTGGTGAAAGTTCCCCAAAACATACATACCGGTACTACAGATCATCATTCACTTTTATAGCTGATGGATGTATGGTCAATTCTCAAACATACTCTCCTTACCACTAACTTTTTTCACCATACTTACTTGTGTTCTTGGTTTCTCCTATATTCTGAACTAATTGGAAAGACCAGAGTATCTTTCATTTAAGGGGGAAGTTTTGTGTTGGTAAATCTGGAGCAACTGAATCTTCCAACCTATTCCAAGCAACTGAACACTATTATTTTTGCTCTTCTGGTCCTGTTTCCTGGCATATTTTGGAGGAATCAAGGCACTCCAATGTACCAAAAAAAAATTACCACCTTAAGTTGTGCAAAGGATTTTATGCACAAGTAAAGTCACAGATATAATTATGTTTCATGTCATGATGTTTGCCTCTGCCATCTCATTAGGGTTTGGTAGTTTCATAACTTTTCCAAAGACTATTTTTTGCACAGCATAGTGGATATTGATTTTTGTGCTATACTGTAGAAGCCGGAGAGTATTGCCAGAATAAATTTCATCACAAATTAACGAAAATTGTTATTATATGCATGTTAACGACTTTTTTTGTATTATATGCATGAACTCAGATATATACCTAAACGACAAGAAATTTACACTATTATTATTATGATGATGAGGAGCCACATAATATGACAGAGTATTATGATCATTATTATTTTCATAATAATCATTGCTAGAAAGCAGTCTTTTTAGAGTAGTATCAGCGGGTATTGTCATTACGAGTCGAGTACAATAATTAAAGTGAGCTGTGTCATTAGGGGCATTATTCCAGTAATATAAGAGAAATATTATCAGAGTTGTGTTTCAGTAGAGAGTACCGAGTGAGTGAGTGAGTGAGTGGCAGTGATATCAGCAGACCACCTCTAACCCTACTTCTCTTTTCACTCTATTCATTACCCCTCCTTTTCAGTAGCTTCCCCTTCGCCTCTAACCTCCCTTTCCCCTTCTTACCTTTTTTCCCTGTATAAAATAATAATCTCCCTCCTGATTTGACCTTCTATTCCAATCACCTTCACTTACTTTACTCACTTTTTTACCCTCCCCCCCCCTACACACTTTTAGATCCGTTTTGCTCTGTGTCCTTATTTCCATTTCATGTTTCCCTTTCCCCTACAACAAATTGTTTCTCCTTTCAAACTACCCCATTACTCTCCCTCTAACTTTCCTTTTCCTCCCCCCCTTCCATCCATTTTTATTTTCCTGGACTCTTTCACTCCCTTTTTCCTCTACACTGTCCCTCTCTTCCATTTTTCCTCATTTTCTCATTTTTATACTACTCTTCTTCTCCCCTTCTCTCCTTATTTTATTGTCCTTCTCTTACATTTTCCCCTCTTTTCCTTCTTATCTTTCCTTTTTTGATTATAGCCTATTTCCCTTTTATCTTCCCCTTTCTTTCTCTGTTCTTTCTTCTTTCCCACTTTATTTCTCTTCTCTTTAGTGCCCCTTTCCATCAACCTGTAATCTGTCCTTTCTCCTCCTTTCTTTCCTTTCCCTATATATACGTTCTCCACATCCTCTCTTCCTTCCCTCCCCTTTTTTTTTTTTTACTTTAATTTGTAGTTGGATACATTAATCAGTCAGAAGCTTCAGTAGGGCTACTGTCTTTCTTCTCTCTCCTTTCACTATACGTTCTCCACATCCTCTCTTCCCTCCCCTTATCCCTCTCTTCTCTTTCCTCCTTACTTTCCTTTCACTATACGTTCTCCACATTCTCTCTTCCCTCCCCTTATCCCTCTCTTCTCTTTCCTCCTTACTTTCCTTTCCCCATATATCTTCTCCACGTCCTCTCTTCCCTCCCTTTATCCCTCTCTTCTCTTTCCTCCTTACTTTCCTTTCCCTATATATCTTCTCCACATCCTCTCTTCCTTCCCTTTATCCCTCTCTTCTCTTTCTTTTCCCTCACCCTCTAACCATGCAAGTTTAGGCTAGGTCACTGAACCCTCTCACTCCCACTCATCACCACCACCACTCCCACTCATCACCGGCAACAACCACCTCGCCCCACTCTTTATTTTACAATCACATAATTTCTCAACCTTTCTCTTCTCTGTGGTCAGCATAATTTTATTCTCTCTCTCTCTCTCTCTCTCTCTCTCTCTCTCTCTCTGTCTCTGTCTCTGTCTCTGTCTCTGTCTCTGTCTCTGTCTCTGTCTCTGTCTCTGTCTCTGTCTCTGTCTCTGTCTCTGTCTCTGTCTCTGTCTCTGTCTCTCTCTCTCTCTCTCTCTCTCTCTCTCTCTCTCTCTCTCTCTCTCTCTCTCTCTCTCTCTCTCTCTCTCTCTCTCTCTCTCTCTCTCTCTCTCTCTCTCTCTCTCTCTCTCTCTCTCTCTCTCTCTCTCTATCTCTCTCTCTTTCTTTCAGTTCGCTTCCCAAACCTCTGTGCCATTTTCCTTTGTGGGTATCTATTTTTTCTGTTTTCTTTTTTTTTTTTTTTTTTACTATTTCTCATGATTTCTAATACTAACTTAATCTCTTCCCCCTTCTTCTCCTCTTTCACATTCGTTTCTCTATATTTGCTCGTGTATTCAGTTTCTCCTTCCATTCTCTTATTCCTCATCCTCCCCTCCTTTTCATTCCTCCTTTATCCTCTCTATCCAATCTTCCTATCTTCCTTCCTTCTCTATCATTATCATCATTATCTCTCGGTTCTCTTCCTATTCTGCCTCATCTCCTTATCTCTCATACTCTACTTTCATTATCGAAAACTTCCTTTCTCTGTTCCCCTTTATTTTATTTTATTTTTTTTCATTCGTGTCCTCCCATTCTTCCTCACTGTTTTAAAATCTCCATCTCAAATTTTTCCCCTCTCTTTCTCTTGTCTCTCCCTTTATCAACCTCGCTCCAATCCTCTTCTCTTCTCACTTACCCCTTCCTCCCTCTTCCACATCATCTTTTAGCATCATCCTTCCCCATCTTCCCTTTTTCTCTTCCACCTGTCCATTGCATTTATTCTCTTCTTGCGTTATCATCATCATTATCAGCAACATCTCACATATTATTATCCTCGTCTCTTTTCCTTCTTCCATTTATTCTTATCGTTTATTCCCTTCGTCTAAAAATATGGTTCTCTCTGCTCTACTTCCACCAGTCTTTATCATCTCCACATTTTCTCTTCATCTTCTTCTCTATTCCTTCTTTCCTCTATTATAATTTACTTTCTATACCCTTCTTCCACAAATATGGTTATCTCTAAATCTACTCCCACCTATCTTTATCATCTCCACATTTTATCTTATACTTTCTTACTTCTCTCTCCTATTTACACACTTCCACTCTTCCTCTCATCCCTCCTTTCCCAGGCAACCAGGTCAGTGCTCCCGTGAATCAATTTGTACATAATACTGGTGAGGAATGAACAAAATGTATATAACCTCTGAGTATTCTCTTGAACCCAACACTCAACCATCTATATTTCAATCACCAATAGTATTATACATAGTTGAGAAAAAAAAATAATAGAATTCATTTTACGTGACGCGAATTTCCCACCATTAATGAATTATAAAATTTTCTGTTGTGGTAGGCCGGAAGAAATATACATAATTATATTCAGCAAAAGATTCCCACCTATACATGTACTCTTAGTCTATGGGTCAGGCAGGGTGTTGAAACTCTTGCCACCCAGACACGACCAGGTGATTTTAGTGAAGAAGAAATCACCCTTCGAGGAGGAGGAGGAGGAGGAGCCTTTATTGACGAGGTTTCGCTATTGCCTCTTCACATCAAAGGACCCTTGACCTCAAGAAGCAGAAGCCAAGCGTAGTCAATAGAGGCGCCTCCTTGAAGGGCGATTTCTTACTCATTCTGCCAAGTCGTGCGTCTCTCGATTTCCGGGCTTTGGTCTGGTCAGGTCTGTTTAGTTTCTTTCATTAGGGTTCTTACAGATCGACCACACAGGGTTCATTATGTGTAAATAACAAATCACCAAGTCACAGTACACACTACACTGATCCTCAAGGGTGACAGGAAGAGGAATGATGATGTAACGAAAGAAAGCTGGTGGCTGGTGTTCCGGAAAATGATACTCTAAAAACAAATACATAATCTTACTAGATGTAATTTTTTTTAGGGTGGATATGTGCGCTTCAGATCCCCTTACATTTTTTTGTTTTTATATTATATGGCATATCAATGTATTGATATAAAAACAGTTAATTAAATCAGAGCCTCAATGTCACAGCACCCCGGGACAACTGACAATTTACGCCATTATAAACTCTATTAAGCCTCATATTAGTACAGTATTTCATATGTTTGAAGCTTGTCCATTTGACACTCAAACCACCACCATCCCTAAAAGGAATATACATGCTCTCAATCCCTTGGGCACAGAGATTTAATTCCCTGTGGTGAATTAAATAATCTAGCATAAACCAGAAATAAATAAATGGTGAAATAAATGGTGAAATAAATAAATGGTGAAATAAATGGTGAAATAAATAAATATATAGATAAATGGTGAAATTAATAAATGGTGAAATAAATAATCTAACATAAACCAGAGCAAAATGATTAAATACGTCACAAGAACCAAAGGGACCAACGATGAAAATAAAAATAATAATAATGGCTTACTGACGGACACATATGATTAGTACATACAACTCAAATGAAAAAAAAAACTCGCCTATCCACAATATTTTCTCACCTTTAAGGACCCTATGATCGTGTTTGAAAATTGGAGGCTTCTGAGTCCTCCTGATAATGCCACGAAACAAGCTCCTTCCATATAGGTGGTGTTTCGTGGCAATATTTGAAGGACTCGTTTACCTCCAATTTTCTGACTACATCACAGGGTTCCTTAATATTATGATTTTTTTCGATGTTTATCTGTAGTGCGGCTTTATCATAATACATAATCCATCACAATTTTTATATAACCATGCAGTAAGTTACAGAAAATAATAATAATAAAAAAATCTTTATGACATTGAGACAAGTCGCAAGTTGCCCGGTAAAAAATAAAATAAAATAAAGTAAAAATAAAAGTAATAAATATAAAATAAGATAAAATTAGATAAAATGAGATAAAAAAAGATAAAAATAAAAATAAAAAATGCATAAATATAAAATAAATGAAGTAACATAGAAAAAGAAAGGCCAATCAGACTCCTAGCCGTGTTAATCCCCGTCCCTGATTAGCGGACTGACTCAGGCTTGTGTGAAGTTTAAGTCCCTGTAATGCTAAACTGTAATTATAAAATACTCAGAGTCAAAACCTGATTAGGGTTGGGGATGAGGGGGAATGAGGGGGTAGAGGGGGGGATGAAGGGTTAGAGAGGATGAGGGGGTAGAAGGGGAGGAATGAGGGGGTAGAAGGGGGGGATGAGGGGGGGAGGTGGGGATGAAGGGGTAGAGGGGGGATGAGGTGGAGATGAAGGGGTAGAAGGGAAGAGGGGGTAGAGGGGATGAAGTGGTGAGGGAGCATGAGGGGGTAGAGGGGGGGGGTGAGGGGGTAGAGGGGGGGGATGAGGGGGTAGAGGGGGATGAGGGGGTAGAAGGGGGATGAGGGGGTAGAAGGGGGATGAGGGGGTAGAAGGGGGTATGATGGGGATGAGGGGGTAAAGGGGTTAGAAGGAGAAATGAGGGTGTAGAAGGGGGGGATGAAGGGGTAGAGGGGGGATGAAGGGGTAGAGGGGGGATGAAGGGGTAGAGGGGGGATGAGGGGGTAGAAGGGATGAGGGGGTAGAGGAGGGATGAGGGGTTACAGGGAATGAAGGGGTAAGGGGGATATAAGGGGCAATGAAGGGGAAAGGTAAAGGAGTTAAAAATAAAGGGAGGGGAATTATATGGAAGAAAAAAAATGAAACGAGGAGTATATGAGGAAAGAAAGATAATTTATTAATTCAGGAAGAAAGAGTAAACAAGAATAAGGTAAGAACAAAAAAGAAAAGAAAATGTTTAGTAGAGGGAAATTGAAGGTATAATATTATGCTAAGGAGAGGAGGAGTTCTCTTTTGAGTACATTGGAGTGCTACTGATTCCTCCAGAGTATGCTCGGAGGAAACAAATAACCATAATGTTTACCAATAGCGGATCTGTTTCGTGACCTGCTAGGTAGTTTGGAGGAATCACCAACCCTCCAATTTACCATCACTTGGAGTTGTTTCACTAAATTAAGGACCCTGTGATCGTGCATGTATGAGAAATGGAGGCTTCTGATTCCTCCTTATTATACCACGCAACAAGCTCCTTCCATATAGGTGGCGTTTCGTGGCAATATGGGCTTGACGATAGAGAGATTCAATTGCATATTATAACTCTAATAATTGCTGGTTTTTCACTGATACGATCGGATAGGAAAACATAACAAAAGATTTAGATGCATATAAATGTCATAATTGCTGGATTTTTACTGATACGATTGGATAGGAAAACATAACAAAAGAGCGTACCTACCAAAGGGGGTAATACAGTGTTGGCAGATCTGGGGCAAATGATTCCTCCAACCTATTTCAAGCAACAAAGCACCATTATCCTTGCAAATCTGGTCCTGTTTCCTGGCATACAATGGAGGAATCAATGCGCTCCAATGTACCAAAAGTATACTATCCCCTTAAACTCTAAGGCGAAGCTAATTCTCCACACTTTAGCGAAAAATCACACTAACATCCATTGCCGAGGAAAATTTGGAGAATTAACAATACAAGTCCTCCTTGAATAATCATCTTGTCTCTCATTTTCTTTCGTGGATGAGTAGAGAACACCTAGATTTTATAAGGAGTGACTCCATTAAAATATATATACATTTTTTTTGGTGGGTGCTAAATGTTGCCGTGCAAAAACCTTGAAAAAATATATTGATACACACAGTGAAGTATATAGTAAGTATTAGTGTATAGTTTACATAATTATCCGTGGGAGAATCGAACTTTTGATTATCAGAACATTATGTTAAGGACCCTGTGATCGTGGATGAAAATTGGAGCCTTCCGATTCCTCCTGACCATGCCACGAAACAAGTTCCTTCCATAGTTTTTTGTGGCAGTATTTAAAGAACTCATTAATTTTATCTACAATTTTCTGACGACATCACAGGGTTCTATAATGCAGTGCCACAAGATATGCCACATGTATAGGCTATATATACTGTAGGCTACATAATGAGAGGTTTTAGTTATCAATACAATAAGCTGCTATATGTTAAGTACTGATTATATTACTCGAATTTTATGTAGGTAGAAAAATATTTACAGAGTCACATCATTGACAGCAGTGAATAAATGTATGAGACAACAATAAGAAAATTTTATTCAGAAGAAAATGTCCAGCAAAAATTTACATATTGATCTCAGAGTTCCCCAGCATTTATTAACTGACTTCCCCCACAAGACATGCAGCCATAGACCTTGACGCCTCAGATCCGGAAACTCTTTGTGTCCACATCATTATTTGTAAAGAATGTCAATTGTTTGGGTGGTGTCCAGGTCTTCTCGGTCCATGCTCTACTTCCTGGCATTTACTATTGATATCCTTACACTAAACTCATACTCTTATTCTTCTCCTTACATGTACCATTTCAGTGTGCTTAACTTCACTACAATAACAACATCAACTACTACAACAACAATAACAACTAATACTATTACTACTGCTACTGCTATCACTACTACAACTACAACTATAACAACATCAACTACAACAACATCAACAAGAACTACTACTACTACAACAATAACAACAACTACTACAACTACAACAACAAAATTACCACAACATCTACAACAACAACAAAATTACCACAACAACAACAACTACTACTCCTACTATAACACCAACACCACCAACACCACCACGCCCCTCTGAATCACCACCTTCACCACCACCACCCCCACCAGTATACGCCCTCTACTCAAGGTCCATCACCACGCCTATAATACACTTGCATCGCTTCACGGGAATAACATTACAGTCACTCCACTTCCCAATAAACCTTCAAGCATGCATCCATCCACTCATTTACACCCACTGTATGTTTATTTGAGGACGGGGGATGTGGAGTATCTATTCGTGTTGATGTCCATGTGTTTTCATTTGTATTCATCTTCCTCCTTTACGTTTAATGAATGCAACAGTGAGATATGATCACCATGCTTGAAGGACAATAATGCAAGACTAATAAACTGATGAATTTCCTCGGAATGTAATGAATTTTTTCTCGTAAGGTGCTTTTATAGAAAGGTCACTCACTCGTTCCGTGATTTCTTCCCAACTTGTCCCTACGTGATATCCTTGAGCACCGGAAATATAAGAGTTGTAGATTTAGGGCTTATAGATTGTTTTGTTGGTGGATTGGACGGTCTCTGATTCCTCCAAACAATGCCACGAAACAGATCCTCTATTTGTAACATTAAGGTCGTCTGTTTCCTGTCATAGTTTGGATGGATCAGTAGCCTTCCTATTCACCAAAAAGAGAATTTCCCCTTAAAATGGTTCACTTGTACTGTTTATACGACCGAAAGACGAAGGAAGGTTGTGCCTCTAAAACTAAAGGAGGGAGTGCAAGGGAAAATAACAGGACATATAATTTAGGTTTGATACAGTTTCGCCTGATTTAGCAAAGGAAGGCGTGATCGCTTCTGTGATCAATATGGAATACATTTTGCTTTACACACACACACACACACACACACACACACACACACACACACAATTTCCACACAACATCACGGTGCACTTTACCTCTACTAGACTATAACCCCACACAACAACATTCCCAGAGGCTACTCACTCTAACCCTTCCTTGCCTCCAGCACCCAAACAAACACCTGCTGAGTCACTGCTGGCTCTAGAATTATTTTTATTATTATTATTGTGTACCGTAAAGTCACTACTATTGCTGCCTTCCTCGTACTGTTTCTCTGCCCTCGTTTAGTTTTCTCCTTGCTATTTTCTTACTCGCTGTTTGACGGGGGAGGGAGCTCTTGAAGGAAGGGAATACATGGAAAGATTAATTATGAATGGAAGGAAGGAAGGAAGGATGGAAGGGAAAGCATGGAATGATAATGAATGGAAGGAAGGAACGAAGGGAAAGTATGGAAAGATAATTAATTGAAGGAAGGAAGGAAGGGTAAACATGGAAGAATAATGGAAAGAAATAAGGAAGGAAGGAAGGAAGGGTAAACATGGAAGAATAATGGGATGAAATAAAGAAGGAAGGAAGGAAGGAAGGAAGGGAAAACATGGAAGAATAATGGAAAGAAATAAGGAAGGAAGATATGAAGGGAAACATGGAAGAATAATGGGAGGAAATAAGGAATGAATGAAGGGAAAACATGGAAAAATAATGAAAGGAAATAAGGAAGTAAGGAAGGAAGTGTGTAAGGAACGAAAGGAAAGCATGTAAGTACAGGGTGTCCAAAAATTATCTTAAACATATCCCCCTTTAATGAACACATAAAGTTGTTCAGATAATTATATATGGACACCCTGTATAATGAAAGGAAAAATAAATGAATGAATGAAGGAAGGAATGAAGGGGAAAAGGGAAAGCCAGGATGAATGAAAGTGAATGTAAGTCCCTCCCCCCCTCACCTCACATAATAATTACTTTCCTTCCCCTTATTATTCCTCATTAGACATTCACCTGCATATCAACTCAACTTTACTATCTTTTTATTACACCATCATTACGTTGGGGAGTATATCTTTTTACGTCTCTATATGACAGACGTATATGAGCAGTGTTGTCTACCTTGTATATACACAGAGACTGATATAAACTGGTTAATGGGTCTTTGTAGTATGGTTGGTGGCGAAACATAATCATACTAAAATTACTACTACTACTACTACTACTACTACTACTACTACTACTACTACTACTACTACTACTACTACTACTACTACTACTACTACTACTACTAATAATAATAATAATAATAATAATAATAATAATAATAATAATAAAAAATCTGCTTCTTCATGCTGGTAAGAACAACAGTACTAAAATAAATAATATATATATATAAAGTGACCAACGTACGACATAATATATTGAAGAACTGGATAGTCCACTTTACTGATTCCTTCAAACTATGACAAGAAACAAGGGGCCATAATTCAAGAACATTTGTGGGTAGTGCATACGATGGTGTGGTACCGATTCGACAGCTCCTATAGAAAAAACAAATTGAGCCATCGTACCGGCACCACCACACCATCGTATACACCACGCACGGATGTTCCTGAATACGGCCCATTATAATTTCATAGTATAGGTGCTGTTTTATTGCACATTTGGGAGGATTCAGTAGTCTCACATTTAATTAAGGGGAGATTATTTTGTAAAGTAAATTTGTGGGCTACTGATTCCTCCATAATTATGCCACGAAAACTGTTGATCCCCCATTAAGGAGAGCAACTCAACTACAACAACAACAACAACTCATTTTGGTAAAGTGGAAGGCTATTGAATCTTCCCAATTAGGTCATGAAACTGATTCCCTCTTAGTAACAATGAGGTGATTTGTTTTCTGGGATAGTTCGGAGGAATTTGTAACCCTTCATTTTACTGTAAAAAGTCTCTCCCCTTAAGGTGGTAGTTCATTGTTTGTATATCCGGAGCAAATGATTCCTCCAGACAAATCCAAACAACAGAACAACACCATTATTTTTGTTCTTCTGGTCCTGTTTCCTGGCATACTTTGGAGGAGGAATAGAGAAGCTCCAATGTAACAAACAAAAGCGAATTAATTACTCCCTTAAAGTAACATCAGGCTCGTCTGTTTCCTGGCGTACTTTGGAGGAATCACAGACCTTCCAATTCACCAACAAGAAGAGAATCTCCCCTGAACGGCATTACAAGCCTTTTAAAACCGGATTAATATAGAGCAAAGAGAAAATGGAACCAAAATCACTGATAAGGATGACTATACGGATTATGATTTTTTTTTTTTTTTTTTTTTTTTTTTTTTTTTTTTGCAAATGTCATGCTGAGAAAATGTACAAAAGAAAAAAAAATTGAATGACCAAATAAATGCTTAGCCGAGCCACTTTGAACTTTAGGGAGGAAATATACCTTTGAACAAATAGCACTTTAAAGTTTAGCAATCGGTGCCACACTTTATATAATAATAATCTTTGAGCATCGTGACAGGAGAATGTTGCGTATAAACATGGTAGTATTCATGTTTACTCCCTAATTTAGTGTACAGTATAATGTTATTAATAAATCGTATAAGTATAAACATAGTAGAAGTCATGTTTACTCCCATTATTTAGAGTAGAATGGTATTAATAAGTCGTATAAATATAAACATGGTATAAGTCATGTTTACCCCTTTATTTAGAGTACAATGTTATTAATAAGTCGTGTTTACTTTTCTATATTTACCCATGTGGGATTGAGACTCATTCATGCCCTCAATAATACTTCAGGTCTTTCGAGTGGAGTCAGCAGGGGAAATCAAACGTAAATATCATAATGATGTGGTGGTATTGCTGACAACACAAACCTTGAGAAAATATCTATTGCAGTTCGTAAATTAATTCAGATCTTTAGTAATAAATGGAAGGATAAAGATATATGTTACACTCTCAGATTTGTACGTTTGGCATCTATCGTATTTTGTGCTTCAGTTATCATCTCCAGGGAGCATCGTTATTGGTTTAGCGTTATTTAACTTGTATGAGAGAGGTTATCTTGGTCAGAGGAAATTGTACAGAGTTCTGAATCCTGAGTAGAACGAATTATTATGCTCGACAGACGATTTCTTTCTGGATGAGAGAAAAGTTAAAAAAGAAAGACAGAAGATGACGAACAAAACAAAAAATATTAAGGGGAAAAAGGGAAAATTCGTTTATTAATACGGCATAACACGTATAAAACAAATAGCAAAAATAATTGAGAATTTCATAATATATCTTCATGATGAGAAACAAAAATTAATTACGGAGAGTAAGGAGACAAATTGCTCTGAAAATATAAAATGAGAGAGAATGAAAGGTAAAAGACAGACTCATTACCGGAAGGCCACTGCAGGGAACAGAATTAAAACCACAGTGTCGGGGTGAAAGTTGCTTTAATAGAGTACTCGGATTGTGTGTGTGTGTGTGTGTGTGTGTGTGTGTGTGTGTGTGTGTGTGTACTGCCATACTATAAATCTACTTCGGCCTCCTTCTCCTTTACTGAGTCACTCTCCCTCTACTATACTTCACGAACTTGCTCTTTGAAACTCTCCCTCTAACTTGGCTCAACCCCTCTCCCTGTTATATCCCTTCCTCCTTCCCACATTCTTCACTCTTCTAACTTTCCATGCTATACAAAACTCTCTCTCTCTCTCTCTCTCTCTCTCTCTCTCTCTCTCTCTCTCTCTCTCTCTCTCAATGACTCGCTAAGCTCGTAGACTCCTCACTTTACTACATTTCCTCACTGACTTCCTCTGTACGGTATTTGGCTGGCTGGCTTGCTCGTTCATTCAGTCGCTCACCGATTCATAACTCTGCATTTCCACTTTCACTCAAACCTATTATCGATTCAACTCTGTCCCACTTAAGTGCCTTCCTTCTTATAAATTCTGTCTCACTCTGTTTCTTAATCTCTCTCCCTTTTACAACTTTCTCTTTCCCTCTCTCTTAACTCTTTGCTTTCCTCGTTTTCCTTCCTTTACTTTTTCTTTTATTTTCTCACTCACTCTCACACACTAAATCACTCTCACTCACTCTCACCCTCTCTCTCTCTCTCTCTCTCTCTCTCTCTCTCTCTCTCTCTCTCTCTCTCTCTCTCTCTCTCTCTCTAATAATAATAATAAAACAAACGCGCCTCGTGAGTTTTTGGGTGATGCTGCTGTTTTTCTTTATGGTGGAGTTGACATTGGTGACGACGCCGACCTCAGCCTGACTCGACCCCTCAGTGATGGTGTCGGAACTGAACCCAGACCCACCGTTGTTGTTGTTGTTGTTGTTGAAGTTCCTCAAGCTGTCTGGCCGAACAGCCCCGAGCTCTTGAGGAAGGCTATGGTTTGAACCGGGCTTTCCCACAGTGCCCTCAGTGAATGTATCTTGTGTTGTTGGCGAGTGTCGTTGTGTTCGTTGCAGTCTTCCATGATGTGTTTAATAGAATGGGGTGCTGCGTTGCATCCTGGGCAGGTATCTGTGATGGCTCTATCTAGTTTCTTTTGATATGTTAGAAGATCCGGATGGTGGCCGCTTCTCAACCTGGCCAGGTGGACTCTGTCTTCGCGGGGAAGGGAGGATTCTGATGGGTGGATGTCAGGGGGTCGTGCATGCAGCAGAGTGTTGTTTTTAATTTTTTTGATGGATTGGTGGGTGATTTGAGTGTGGATGTGTTTTTGGAGGCTGGTTTGGGGTGGGCAGGGTGTAAGAGATGATAGTATTTGTGTATGGTATCGTGTACTGGGGGTTGTTTTGATGTTTCTTGGCATCTCTGGGTGTTTTGCCATGTAGTGTAGTGGGTGGTGTAGATTTCTGGAGGCTGCGGCAAATATTTGTGTGCCTCTCATGTCAAGGTGGTCCTTAATCTTGAGGATTTTGGTTTCATGGTGTAAGTGGTCTGTGGGTGTGGTAGCTGTGCAGCCTGTGATTGTTCTTAGGGCTCTGTTTTGTATGGTCTGTAGGGTGTTGAGATGAGTCTCAGTGAGGTTTGAGGCCCAGGCGGGGCTTGCATAATCCATCACTGATCGGATATATTGTTTGTACACTGTGGTTGTGGTTTCTTTTGTGTGTCCAAATGTTGTACTGGTAAGTGATCTGAGGGCCTTAAGTCTTTGCATGCATTTGTTTTTGATGGTTGAGATGTGTTGTTTGAATGTCATGGATGTGTTGTATGTTATGCCAAGTATTTTGGGTGTGTGTGTGTGTGGTATAGGTGTGTTGTTTATGGTGAGGTGTGGTGTGTAGCGGTGTTCTGCATTCCAGTTGGTGAGAAGGGTGGCTGTTGACTTGGTGGGTGCTATTTTAAGTCTGTTTGTGAATAACCAGGCATTGAGTGTGTTGAGGTAGGGTTGGAGGATGTGAGTGGCTGTGTCTGCATTTCTGTGTGTACATGTGAGTGTTATGTCGTCTGCGTAGGAGGTTACTTGTATTTGTGGTGTCTGGGGTGTTGGTAGGTCGTGCATGTATAAGTTGAAAAGGCTGGGTGAGAGTACTGAGCCTTGGGGGACGCCGTTGGTGAAGCTTTTTATGTTAGATGATTGACCAGCATGTGTAACATGGGCTATTCTTCCTCCTAAGAAGCTGGTTAGCCATCTTTTTGTATTGTTGTGCATATTTGTGTTGTATATTTTGTTTGTGAGGTTGTGGCGGGGGATGGCATCAAATGCTTTACTAATGTCCAGTGTGACTAGGAGTGCTCTGTGTGGGGGTCTATCTGAGTTGATGCCATCATAAATTCTTTGTGTGAGGTCTGTAAGTAGAGTGTTTGTTGAGTGTAGTGGTCTGAAACCATGTTGTGTGGATGCAAGGGGAATGTTTGGTGTGATTTGGGTGATGATGAGGCGTTCAATAACCTTGGAGGGGGTGCAAAGGAGGGTAATGGGGCGGTGTGATGAGGGTAGTGTGGGGTCTTTGTTGGGGTTGTTGTTGTTGTTGCTGTTGTCGTTGTTGCTGTTGTTGTTGTTGTTGTTACTTTTATCAGGCAGGAGCAGAGAGTGGAGAGGTGTTAATGAACGAGTCAGACATATCATTCTCCATGTAATTAAGATTTTTGACGTTATCATCTGTATTGTGTGAAATGTGGTCGTACGTATTATGATAGTAATTACAACAACTACAACCATAACAACAACTAAACAAAAACAACAATAACAACAACAACTCAACAAAACAAAACAACAACAATAACAACAACAACACTCACCATGCCTTGGAATTACCAGGTATAACTACTTAGCAACAACACAGCATCATTCAATCATAAGCATCACCGCTGCACACATTCATTTCATCATTTCCTTTATCATCCCTGAAAATAAGTATATAAAAAATATATATATAAATAATTTAATACATAAATAGATAAATAATGCATGGATAAACGAATAAATATAGAAATAATCACATGCGTAAGTATATAGGTAAAGTAATAAATGCTGGAGAAGTCTTGCAAGGAGGTTGAAAATTTCGACCTGAAAGAATCCGAGTCCAATCTGATATAATCCCAAAGTGGTCAGAAATGTGTCGGTCACCGCCTAACAAAACCCACACCATTACTAAGCCCCGGCCATGACACACAAAACACCCACAGCCAAAGAAATAATCATATAGAATTGAATGTAGACACCGAATTGTTAACGCGGAGGGGAAACGAAAAAAAAAATAAAAATAAATAAGGAGTCGAATATCGTCCAGAAAAAACTCGACCGGATTTAAACTTGGCCAAGGTGCAGAAAAAAGAAAAAATATATTAAATGCAAGATTATACTAAATTAATTTTAGCCTTTTGAATACCAAGGGTTTTCCAGAGTTATTTTTTTATCTTCTGGCGTTAGTTGAAGCACAATATTTAATAGGAAGGTTTATGTGTATAAGTTATATGTATAAGTTATATGTATGAGATATACGTATGAGTTATATGTATGAGTTATACGTATGAGTTATATGTGCATGATACAGAATATATGATATAACCTTTTGAACGTGGTCTGGTTTCCTATCATTTAACATGAACGAGTGAATAGTTTTAGTTACAAGTTGAAGTAAAGTTATCAATCGTCGTCCAAGGATATAGATTACATTCAGCCTTGTCAGGAGGTCGCTGATATCAGATTACTGAAGTGTAACAAGAACATGTTCAAGAGATTTTTCTACTGCTTTTTTTCTTCAGTGTTGTGATTTTGCACGGGATTCGGTTTCATGGGTACTATACGGTTCATTACACACACACACACACACACACACTCATACTGTACACACCCACACATACACACACAGACAAACACACACACACACATATTCGCGCACACATACACTCATACTGTACACACCCACACATAAAATTATACACACAGACAAACACACAGAGAAACTCAAGTATACACAAATTGCACATAATAAAATGACAAACATTCGCTCACCTACAAGCAAACACCCTCACGCACATGCATACCCCCCCCCCTCCCCCTCTCCCCAAACACACACATACAATGCACGTTACTGTCAAATTGTTTCATATTTTTTAGAAACTGGAGGATTTGAAAGAGAAATGAATGGAAAAATAAACACGTAAAAAAAATGAGTGATAAATTCTGTATATCAATAAGAGAGAAGTGACATGGTGAAAAATGAAATGAGGTGGGAGAAATACGAGAGAAATGATGGAAGCAAGGAAAAAATTACGAAGAAGAACAGAAGAAGTAATGAGAGTAATGTAAAGGAATTAAAGAAGGGAAAATGAGGGTAAAAATAAGGCAAAATTAAAATAGGAAGCAGAAATCATGGAGAGAATGTTTGTGACCGAGAGGAACGAGAAAGAGAAATGACAGAGGAAAGTATTGACGAAAATGTGAAGGACAGAATGATGAAGAAATAAATGAAAGAATGTTGAAGAAATGTAAAGGCTATAAAACGACTGGTGAAGAATGAAGGAAAAAATAATATTAATTAAAAAAAAATAGAGTGGCGAAGGAAAAATGAAGGATAGAAAAAAAAATGGATAAAAACGAAAAATGATAACCAGGAGAGAAAAAAGGAAATTAAAAAGAAATAGAAGAGAGAATGATGAAAAGAAATGTATGTACAGTATAAAGGAAAGTCCAGGAGCTCGTAAAGAAAAGAAATGGATTTAGACGTGAACGGGTGTAATTTGTGGAGAATGAAGTGAGGGACGAGGAAAAAAAATAAAGAGTGAAATTGTCTAACAGAACCCATCATCATGCCACTGCTCTCTCTCACACTCTCACTCTCACCTTTTCTCTTTTTCCCACTCTCTAACTCTAACTTTGAATTTAACTCTCTCTCTCTCTCTCTCTCTCTCTCTCTCTCTCTCTCTCTCTCTCTCTCTCTCTCTCTCTCTCTCTCTCTCTCTCTCTCTCTCTCACCTTTTCTAACTCAAGTAGGTGTTTGTGTGTGTGTGTGTGTGTGTGTGTGTGTGTGTGTGTCTGCGTTTGTGTGTGTGTGTATGTATGTGTAGTGTATAGGTGTGTGTAGAGTAGTGTAGGAGGAGAGAAAGTGAGAGGTGAATGACAATGAGGGAGTGGGAGGAGGAAGACCTTGGCTACACTGCACGCACAAACCACACTGCATAAAGGCCAGTACAGTTTAGAATAATAATAATAAAAACAAAAAAACGTTCGGAGACCTCAAACCACCGAAGCTATTAAGGTCCCTGTGATTGTGTATGAGAATTACAGGCGTCTGATTCCTCCTATCAATGCCATGAAACACACTCTTTCCATATAGATGATGTTTCGTGACAGTATTTGAAGGACTCGTTTACCTCCAATTTTCTGACTACATCACAGGTTCCCTTAATAAAACCGAGCATATCCTCTCAAAAGAAGTTGAGAAATATATCAAGGGGTCGCACCAACATCTCACCTCAGAATTGTTATTACAGATGTGAAGTCTACTAGAATATGCACTTATAAAAATAATTAATAAAATAAAAATAGAAACACAAATAATAATAACAATAAAATAATAATAATAAAAAATAATAATAAAATAATGATAAAAATACTGATAAAAATTATAATGAAAAATAAAAATTATACAGATTGAGTTGCCCATTTCGAGGTCCACCCTCAATAAAAATTTCGTATACACACACTGCTTTAGGCCAGTGTGTGTGTGTGTGTGTGTGTGTGTGTGTGTGTGTGTGTGTGTGTGTGTGTGTGTGTGGTGTGTGTGTGTGTGTTGGTGTCAGTGTGTGTTTTGGTGTCAGTGTGTGTGTTGCTGTTAGTGTGTGTGTGTGTGTTGGTGTCAGTGTGTGTTTTGGAGTCAGTGTGTGTGTTGGTGTCAGTGTGTGTGTTGGTGTGTATCTTCTTTGCTATCACCTGAAACTCAACACAAAATTGGACAACCTTCCATTAGAAAGTGTTAATGTTAAGGTCATCCATCCACAGCCTCCCTCCTTCCCTGGTGATGGTGGTGGTGTTGAGATCGAGTCCTCCAGCTGATGTAAACAAAACTAGCTGCCATTGTCTTTTCCCCTCCAGTTCTCTTCTCTCCCTCCATCACTCCTGTTTTTTTTTCTTCCTCACGCCTCAGTGTGTGAATTTGTGTGTTGGTGTCAATGTGTGTGTGTGTGTGTGTGTGTGTGTGTGTGTGTGTTGGTGTGTGTGTGTTGGTGTCAGTGTGTGTGTGTGTGTGTGTGTGTGTGTGTGTGTGTGTGTGTGTGTGTGTTGGTGTTATATAATTATATACCCTACAAAGAAATAAGCATAAATAATGAAAACACACACACACACACACACACACACACACACACACACACACACACTCTTACTCACTCACTCACTCACTCACTCACACACACACACACACACACACACACGCACAAACACACACACACAGCAATTCATTCGTCACAATCAGTCAGCCCATACCGACTAGACAGACAGGCGAGACAACATGCAAACTCCAACTTAGCACCACGGTCACACAGAGTCTATTATTATTATTATCATTATCTGGCTTATAACCTCGACAGGAAGGGAAAACGAGAGTGACATAAACACAACGTTGAAAGACAAGTGGGTAAGAATCAATTAACTCAGAGAAACCATTGAATCTATGCATGTAGTGGGGATAGACACGGACTATAGGAGATAGGTAAGGAGCGAGTGGAGAGAGAGACACAAATAAGGAAAGGGGGGTAGAGGAAGGAAAGAAGGTTGTGGAGGAGGGAAGTGTTTGGGGATAATATGAGAGAGAGAGAGAGAGAGAGAGAGAGAGAGAGAGAGAGAGAGAGAGAGAGAGAGAGAGAGATTAGGTACAAAAAGGGCGCCAGGTCATGAGTAGTCTAGAAACGCCAGTAATTGAGTACTTTCATAACACAGGGAGGGGAGAGGGCAAGGGGAGGGAAGGGGGGGATTCAAGGGTGCTATAGAGGAGTGGGGGGGAGTAGGGGAAATGAGGGGGAATAGGGGGGAGTGGGGGGGGAGTAGGGGGAGTGGGGGGAGTAGGGGGGAATGGGGGGGAGTAGGGGGGAATGGGGGGAGTAGGGGAGTGGGGGGGAGTAGGGGAGTGGGGGGGAGTAGGGGAGTGGGGGGGAGTAGGGAATGGGGGGGAGTAGGGGGGAATGGGGGGGAGTAGGGGGGAATGGGGGGAGTAGGGGAGTGGGGGGAGAGTAGGGAAGGGGAGGGAGTGGGGGAGGGAGTGGGGGGAGTGGGGCTAGAGAGTAATGAGTGTGGGGAGGGTTAGAGTGGAAAGAAAAGCGATGGGGGGGTGGGTGTAGAAGAGAGAGAGAGAGAGAGAGAGAGAGAGAGAGAGAGAGAGAGAGAGAGAGAGATGGTAGGGAGAGATGGTAGGGAGAGGGGCATTGATGTAAGAGACAATTACCGTACACACACACAAACACACACACACACACACACACAAGTAACAGCGTCATTAACCTCTGCCCCGTCATCACCAACAAGTGGGGGAAAGGGAAGGGGAAGGAGGGTACTGATGTTGTCTGTTACGTCACACTTACTATGGAACTCAGATGACCTGGCGTATGTTTTGGATAGACGAGTTGGTAAGGTGGTTGGTTGATAGATTGGTTGGTAGGTTAGTTGGTTGTTGGTAGGTTAGTTGGTTTCTTGGTTGGTTGTTTCTTGGTTGGTTAGTTGGTGGGTTAGTTGGTTGGTTGGTAGGTTAGATGGTTTGTTGGTGGGTAAATGGGTTGGTTAGTGGTTCGTTGGTTGGTTGGTTTGTTGGTGGGTAAATGGGTTGGTTAGCAAGTGCGTTGGTTTCTTGATTGGTTAGTTGGTTGGTGGAAGACTGGTTGGTTGATAGGGTAGATGGTTGGTGGGTAAATGGGTTGGTTAGTGGGTTCGTTGGTGGGTTGGTTGGTAAGGTGGTTGATAGATTGGTTGGTAGGTTAGATGGTTGGTTGGTGGGTAAATGGGTTGGTTAGCGAGTGCGTTGATTCTTGGTTGGTTGGTTGGTAAGGTGGTTGATAGAATGGTTGGTTGGTTAGATGGTTGGTTGGTGGGTAAATGGGTTGGTTAGTTGGTGAGTTAAGGGGTTGGTTTGTGGGTGCGTTGGTGTTTTGGTTGGTTGGAAAGTTGGTGGGTTGGAAGGCTGGTTTTTTTAGTTGGTGGTGGGTAGGCTGGTTGGATAGTTGGTGTGCTTTTTGATTGGTTGGTTGGTGGGTGGGTGGAAAGGTGGATAGGTAGGTCTGTGGGTAGGTAGAAAGGTAGGTAGGTAAATAAATAATCGGGTAGGGAAGTAAAGAGGGAAGGGAGGTAGGTAATTGGAGCGAATGAGGAAGGAGGAAAGAACTAGAACAGAAATATGAAATAGTCGAGGAGAAAGGAGAAAATTTATGACACACAAATGGACCTGATTTCTCTACTAGGGAAGTTTACCACCAACGAAATAATCTCGTTTGTTTTTTTTACTGCAGCCGGGGAAAAAGGGAGGTCTGAAATTTGCTAATAATCCATTCAGCATTTTTTATAGACATCATGAATACACACACACACACACACACACACACACACACACACACACACACACACACACACACACACACACACACACACACACACACACACACACACACTCACACACACACACACACAGAGAGAGAGAGAGAGAGAGAGAGAGAGAGAGAGAGAGAGAGAGAGAGAGAGAGAGAGAGAGAGAATCAACTGAAATACAATACTCTTTGGCTGATCCTACGCCTTTGCTCAGAGTAAACCGAGAGCATTGAAGGGGGTAGTATTCTTTTGGTACATTAGAGTGCCTTGATTTATTCCTCCAAAGTCCACCAGGAAACAGGACTAGATTAAAACAAAAATAATGGTGGCCTGTTTCTTAGAATATAGTACGGAGGAAATAATTTTGCTCCTGATTTACCAACACTGTACTATCCCCTCTTACGTGACTAGGCAATACTGTACTACTGGTAAACACGACCTGGTTTTAACACCCAGAACTCTACTGTACAAGGAATGCATGAGAAACCAACCACCTCAAATCAAGGCCACACAACTTTACAGACACACACGCACATTCAACAGTATCTAGGTGGAATATTTACGTGGAAACACACACACACACACACACACACACACACACACACACACACACACACACACATTGTTTCATATACACGAACCAGGGCAAGCAAACACACACACACACACACATTCTATTTTATACACAAACGCTGGCGAGCACACAAACACACACACACAATAATAGTCTCCAATGCTCACACATAAACAATAAGGCACATAAACAAGGCTGGGAAAGGTCACCCACCTCACCACCACAACACACACACCGTAGTCACTTACTTATTTCTTTCACTCACTCACTCACTCGGTTTCTCACTCATTCACCCATTCATTAACTCACTCACTCATCAACTTATTCACTCATCAATTCACATATTCACTCATTAATTCACATACTCACTCATTAACTTTTTCACTCGTTAAATAACTCACACACTCACACACTCACTCCTTCATTTAGTCACTCACCCATTCATATTTTTACCAATTTCCTTCATTAACTCACTTTGACGCACCCACACTTCAAGCCCAAATACAGGCAGGAAAGCATCAGTAAGTTGGTAGGTGGGCAGGAAGGTAGGCAGACAGGCAAGCAAACTCGGGAGTAGGCAGGAGAAAAGGAGGATAAGAAATATTATGTAGGAGGATAGACAAACAGAGAGTGAGGAGAGCAGGAAGGTATATTATAGAAATGGTGTTACTTAAGACTGTCAGTAGAGTTCACACAAACGCGAGGGACACATAAATAGCCAGAAGGATTTACATACACTTAAAGGTAGGATAGGCAGGCAAGTAGGCAGAAAAGGCAAGCATAGATAGATAGATAGGTAGGTAGGCAGACAAGGCAAGCACAGGCAGGCAGGAAGAAGTAAATAGGTCACTTGATAAGCAGGCAGGGAGGCAGGCAGGCAAGCAGGAAAGCAGGCAGGTGAAGGGGCTGAAACAACTTCTGGGGGGGGTTGGTGAAAAAAAAAAAAAAAAAATACATGTTGTTGTTCTGTGGAGCGTGTCCAGTCAACCAGGTCGAGGTGACGCCAGCACAGGTTAAGGTGAGGGCTGGAGGCAGGGGGGGAGGGGGGAGGGAGTGAGGGAAAGGAGGAGAAGGGGGGTGAGGAGTGGGGGGCTAAGGAAGTTAGGGAGAGGAGGAGGGGAGAGGAAGTGAGGGAGAGAGAAGGAGGGGGAGGGGGAGGGGTAAGGTGAGTGGGAGGAGCGAGGGGAAAGGAGGGAGAGGGGGAGTGAGGAGTGAAGGAGAGGAGGGGGGGAGAAGGAAGTGAGGCAGAGAAGGAGAGGGAGGGGGATGGGGGTAAGGTGAGAGGGAGGAGAAGGGGGTGAGGAGCGAGGAAAAGGAGGGGGAGGGGGGTATGGTGAGAGGGAAAGGAGGAGGGGGTGAGAAGGGATGGAGAGGAGCAGGGGTAAGGAGAGTGGGAGAGGGAGGGGAGAGAGAAGAGAGGAGGCAAAGTGAGAGGGAGAGGAGCAAGGGGCAAGGTGAGAGGGAGAAGGAGGAGAAAGTGTGAAGTGAGGTGTGGTATGGGTGAGGGTTGATAGGAGGGAAGGAGGCTGGAGGCAGAATGAAAGGGGGATGGGGAGGGAATAAGAGCTAAAGGAATGAGAAGTGGGTGGGTGAGGGGAAGGAGAAGTGGGTGAGGGGAAACAGGAGGTGGAGGGGAAGAATAAGAAGTAATGAAGGGATAAGATATTTTATACAAACAAACTCACAGACTATAAATAACCCGTAAGAATCGACCACAGTCACATTATCTTGAAGACAAAATACACACGTAAAAAATAAATAAATAATAATAGTAAAGAATAATAAAAAAAAAAAAAAAAAAAATAACCTGCACGTTTATTTAGGCACACCTGGAGATAATTGCAAAAAACTATAATATTACCAGGTGTAGCCAAAGGCACAAACGCACAAAAACCTTACCTTTAAACAATAATTTGCACACACTATCCTATACTTGTAAAATAACATAAACCCATTATATATTGCTAGAAACGCACGCATGCAATCAAATACAAGCAAGCAAGAACCGAAGTGCAAGCAATTATTACACACATTGAATACTGAACACAATCAACGATAATAAATTGATATATATAAAATCAATGATAATATAAATAAAAATACAGCAGCTCCTTTACCTTATATCTATATCTATTTTTATCCGGTAAATGTAATGTAAGTCAAGACAAATCATACCAAGCATTTACACAATTAACTAATGTAAAATACCTACAACTTATTTATTTATTTACTCATTAGAATAATTCTGAGGATATAATTTTATTTGTTGTTGGAAACTGGATATGTACAGTCACGAGCACTAATAAGTATACAGGTTTGGTTGAAGCTTTGAACAGTCCAACAACAACCTACTTCCAATGGAGATCTTATTGTGCATATTTTTACTGTCCCTAGGTAACTCGAAACACACTTGAATACTTATTAGTGCTCGTGACTGTACATTTTCGCAAATTCAGAAAAAAATACGGTATAGCCTATCGCACTACACAAACAAACACACACACACACTTCCATTTTCTTCGCTTGCCTTGTATCACCACCAAGATTTATTGAGGCTAGTTTGGGTGGACACGTGGGCCATCTGTTGGGAAAATAATGTGTTACTTGGGCCCCTCTCTGGTGAAGGAAGGAGATTTAAGGTGGTAATTCTTCTTTTTTGGTACATTAGAGTATAGCCTTGATCCCCTCCAAAGTATGCCGGGAAACAGGACCAGAAGAGTAAAAGTAATGGTGTTCTGTTGCTTGGAATAGTTTGGAGGATTCGGTTGCTCCAGATTTACCAACACAAAACATCCCCCTTAAGAACCCATAAATCTTAAGAGCGAGAATTGGGGGGAAGTGAGATGAACGGATTTTTTATGTTGGCTGTACAAATGGAACAAAGGGCTCTCTCTCTCTCTCTCTCTCTCTCTCTCTCTCTCTCTCACTCTCTCTCTCTCTCTCTCTCTCTCTCTCTCTCTCTCTCTCTATGTATACAGTATTTGTATGAAGATTATTTATTGGCCTTAGCGATGACGATGACTGGTTTACAATGGCTGTATGTACAGTCGCGGTCAAATATAATCATCCATATAGGGGTAACTCACACTAGAGTTTGACAGCTTCCCTCTGTTCCTTAGCTGATAAACTTTCCAATAAATAGGTTTAGTACCATTTTTTAATTTACATCAAGCATCTACGCACTACATAAAACAATAACATCATATGTGAACGTGAAAACATTAGACAACAAATTATTTGAGATACCCATATGTGGATGATTATTATTGACCGCGACTGTACTATTTTGTGTTGTTGCTTATTTAATTACTTATACTTATTAACTTATTACTTATTTCCTCTTAAGGACAAAGACTATACATCCACCTACTTTAATTAATACCTCTCCTTTGTTTGTTCCACCTTCCGTATTATTTCCTTTCTAACCTTCTCCCTTTTCAGCATATATTTCCCTCTCCCCTCCACCTGTACACCAATCCACCAATCCACCAATCCACTCTACTATAATTATAATTTTTTTCAGTATCCTTTCTCTCCACCCTTTCCTTCTCCCCTCTGTCTCTTCCACCCTCCACCTCATTCCCTTCACATCAGACATAGAATCATTTCCTCCACTTTCTATAATACTCCGTTTCCTCCACCACAAGTTGTTCCACTAATACTGCCTTCTCCATCACCCTCCACCACCACCACCACCACCACCACCACCACCACCACTACATCGAACCTCTCTCTTGTTTTATATCGGTCTCTCCCACTTCCTACCGGTACTCCTCCCCTCCTTCCTTCCTCCTTACAAGCAATTCCTTCCCCTCCATCCACCTTCCCTCCACCCCCCCCCCCAACCCGTCACCTGCACCTCTCTCCCCTCCTCCTCCATCTCTCCACCCACCACCACCACCACCACCACCACAATGGCACCACCACCACCATCACCAACAACAAAAGCCAGAGAGTGCCACCAGTCAGTCCACCAGTTCAGTCTCTGGAGAGCGCACCTCCTCCCTTCCTTCCCTTCCTCAGTACGTAGTCACAGGCGGATTCACGACGGATACGCGACGGATTCAAAGTACACAGACGGATTCATTACTCACCAACGGAATCACAGTTCATAGACGGGCAAATTTATGGTGTAGATTCTGTTTACACACGAGATCAACGGCAGATTTACAGACATATTTACTGTCAGAATTAATGTTTACTAACAGACTGGCTGTTTACAAACGGTCGACAGTTCAAGTGTAGTGTTGTATTACAGACGAATTCACGCGTGGTTTTACTGTTTACACACGGATTCAGGTATGGTTTCTCGGAGGCATCAGTTGCATCACAGTTAACATGTGAGACCACATACTTGTAGATTGAAACACGATTTCAAAAGCAAATTCTGTAAGAGTAATCATGGTTAGTTAACCATTAGAGAAAATTAATGTAGGTGTACACTGAACAGTTCCTTTCACATATGCGTTACCAATATTCACTATTCCCTTAAAACCCAACGCAATAAAATGTAGACTCGTGAATTATTGCATAGCATTGTCTACGGCTTGTTTCCAATTAAACGAAAAGTGGCTGGAATCCAGGAGTGTATATTATCTTGACTGAAATGCAGCAGTGGAGATTAGTTGATCCTCCTTTTATTTTCATGGTATTTATACCTCATATTTTTCAATTGTCCTACTTCTTCTTATGTTTCATTCGTACTAGCAGTCTCACCCTTCCATCCACATATCCGTGGTCCAGTAAGGTCTTTCAGGCCTAGGGCGGTCTTTTTTCATCCTTAAATCATACCTCATAAATCGTTACTGCCTCAGGACCACAAACAGTGTAACCTAGACAGACGTGAGCGAGAGAACGTTTTGTCCCTGTCTGTAATTTGATTCCCTGCTGTTGTGTCACACTCATAAAGGCTCATAAAAAGCACAGGCCACTTTAGTTGTTGTCAGTGGTTGCTAAGAATGGTGTGGTTTTCTGTCCCTTTGTGTGTGTGTGTGTGTGTGTGTGTGTGTGTGTGTGTGTGTGTGTGTGTGTGTATGTGTGTGTGTGTGTGTGTATGTGTGTGTGTGTGTGTGTGTGTGTGTGTTGTGTGTGTGTGTGTGTGTGTTGTGTTGTGTGTGTTTGTGTGTGTTTGTGTGTGTGTGTGTGTGTGTGTGTGTGTGTGTGTGTGTGTGTGTGTGTGTGTGTGTGTGTGTTGTGTGTGTGTGTGTGTGTGTGTGTGTGTTGTGTTGGGTAGCGTAAATGAAGGCTTATAAATTTTTCACGATCATATTTCATTGTTTTTGTTGCTGTTAGTGATGTGACCTTGTCCTACCTTGTTAAGTCCAGCAATGACATTTTTATTTCATTCTTTCCATCACCTGGCACAATAGAGCTCTGGGCTTTAAGTAACTATACGTGATGTGGCTTTGTCCTGTCCTCAGAAATATTCCTTAACAATTACCACAATGGACTGTTTTATTTCTTAAGACAATCAGTATCAGCGGTTTAGTTATCTTTACGAACGATGACTAAAGCACTAAAGTATTATCTATAAACACTCTTCGAATTTTTAAGTGTTAAAGTATCTTGTATGAGTGTTGATAAAGAAGAAGAATTAAAAAGCTTACAATAGAAACCACTCTGGTGTGACAAATAACTATAAAAGAGTCGGGACTGCTCGGTCAGACAGCTTTAGAAACTTTAACAACAATTATATAAGAGTGTGTTACGGTACATTGAACATAATGAATGACTTATGGATTGATCAAGAGTGAAATTCCTTACCATCTCTTCCAAACACATCATTGATCTATTAAATACCTTAGTTGTACAGCTATGCAGAGTTAATAGTTATTTCTCCTCACATTCGATAGGTGTCATCGCGGCTCAAGCGGTTCTGGTATTTCTTCCATCGGCGAGTAAGAATAAAATTACGTGACTTTACTATTATAGTCTATCATCATCAGCAGGGAACTACTTATACTGACATTACACCAGATGTACAGTTGCGAACATATGAAACAAACACACTTGAAACGAGGCCCCTCATTGAGCAGGAGGTGGGGGTGGCAGAGTGGATACGGCGACGGACTGCGAATGGAATGGGCCCTGGTTCGAGTACACGAGAAAACGTCTGGGATTTTTCAGAGGTGATCTGATGGGTTCAAGCTGTTCGTTAAGTATCCTGGCTACGCCGACACGTCAATAAAATAACCCTACAACGTCATCAACTCACAACATATTCCAAGATGCTGTGAGGGACGGTGTAGTTGCCCTCTCCTGATAGTGACGTGTATAAATAAGGTGTCGTCATCTAGTGGGGCAGCAGAGAAGCAACCAACAACATGAAGCTCCACTGTCCAGTCTAATGTGACACCCAATAATCACGGGACCTCGCAAGAGTCACGGGCTACTGACAGCCTACAGTCCCGAGGTTGAGGTATGATATATATATATATATATATATGGTAGGATGAGATGTGTGTAAAGGCGACCCATCATGTTCTATGCTCGATAAGGGGCCGGACGTTATAGAAGTGTGTCTTTTTTTATGTGTCCGCAGCTGTGTACCTAATGATTAAACTGTTCCGTAATGCAGTCGACACAAACAGGGAAGATCTTTCAGCCCTAGAGAACAGTCACCACCAAACCACGTGTATATTTACCCGTACCGTAAAGTCTCTGTAACCACAATGCTTCTTTTGACTTTGTAACGTCATGCTCTATAGTTAGACGAAACTACCTCGTGCTGTAGAAAGTGTACACATTGACAGACCATAATTTCAAGATATTTACGAGGCCTTCCCTTCGTTTAGACAGGCATGGACTTGTACTTAATCTTTAAATCATCGCTATTGTGAGGTAGAAATTATATATATATGGCTGAATAATGTAACATATTTATTTTAACAACAAGCAGTCCCTCTAATTTCGACACCTAACCATCCATCCAACCATCATCCACTTATCAAGCCATGCAATCAACCAGCCATTACATCCACTATCATAATCACTATGAGTGCCAGAAAACCACAACATTACCTTGCCATCCACCCAACAACCCTGGGGATATAATATGAATCACGCATTTACTGACAACTGTAAATTCCTTTCTTCATATTTTTGGTACATATGTTAAGGGAATGATAGTACAGTGTTGGTAAATCTGGAGCAAATGATTCCTCCGAACTATCCCAAGCAACAGGCTACCATTATATTTGTCCATCTGGTCCTGTTTCCTGGCATACTTTGGAGGAATCAAGGTGCTATAATGTACCAAAAGTGAACTGTATTACCCCCTTAAGTTCCCGGTGATAAGTGAGCGACGGTGAACATTGAAAACACAGACTCGGAAAGCGTGCTGTTACTATTAACTTGATTAAAAATGTTACGATATTGTGCCAAAGTTCTTCGAAATTAAAGAACATCCATAATCATAAAATATCTGTGAACACATACAGGATAATAATATAATTTGTGATGATGAAGTAAGTCAGGAGAACGAAAATTACTCTAGAGGGATAAATATTTGAAAACTCCACAAACGAGATCTCATATGCCAACTTTTAGGCCTTCAGCACAATGACCTGAACTAAGAGAACAAATATATGTAATAAAAACTTAATCTTATGTATTTTCATGTTATCACATTTGTACGATGCTACTTTGCCCGAAAAATACCACACGAGTCAATTACACGAATGACTACAACACTTTCATTATGTAAAGCTGAGCCGCAAATTATCGCACAGGTTTCTTCTCTTTTCGTTCAAGACCGA
>JAWQEG010007580.1:0-5000 GCA_033782935.1 Petrolisthes cinctipes
ATACATACACTATATATAATCACAATACATTATACATACACTATATATAACCACAATACATTATACATACACAATACATTATACATACACTATACATTATACATACACTATACATAATCACAATACATTATACATACACTATATATAATCACTATACATTATACATACACTATATATAACCACAATACATTATACATACACAATACATTATACATACACTATACATTATACATACACTATACATTATACATACACTATACATTATACATACACTATACATTATACATACACTATACATTATACATACACAATACATTATACATACACTATACATTATACATACACTATACATAATCACAATACATTATACATACACAATACATTATACATACACTATACATTATACATACACTATACATAATCACAATACATTATACATACACAATACATTATACATACACTATACATTATACATACACTATACATTATACATACACTATACATAATCACAATACATTATACATACACTATACATTATACATACACTATACATTATACATACACTATACATTATACATACACTATACATTATACATACACTATACATAACCACAATACATTATACATACACAATACATTATACATACACTATACATTATACATACACTATACATAACCACAATACATTATACATACACTATACATAACCACAATACATTATACATACACTATACATTATACATACACTATACATAATCACAATACATTATTACATACACTATACATACTCACAATACATTATACATACACTATACATTATATATACACTATACATTATACATACACTATACATAATCACAATACATTATACATACACTATACATAACCACAATACATTAAAATACATAATACATACATTATTATATACCCTATACAAATTACATACATTAATACATACCCTATACATTATACATACACTATACATAACCACAATACATTATTACATACACTATACATAACCACAATACATTATTACATACACTATACATAACCACAATACATTATTACATACACTATACATAACCACAATACATTATTACATACACTATACATAACCACAATACATTATTACATACACTATACATATCACAATACATTATACATACATAATCACAATACATTATACATACACTATACATAACCACAATACATTATACATACACTATACATAATCACAATACATTATACACACACTATACATTATACATACACTATACATAACCACAATACATTATACATACACTATACATAACCACAATACATTATACATACACTATACATTATACATACACTATACATAACCACAATACATCCCTAAACGACACAACTCCGACCCCCAAATTCTTCCAGGCGTTTTGAAGGATAAGAAGGAAGGTCTGGTGGTGAAGCCCGTTAAACTCAATGCCAACCCGACCCACGACCCCAAGTTTGACCCGACCCACTACACACCTCGCAAACACTCCATCGAACAAGGTCATTAGAGGTCAATTCACTTTTCTTTCTATATATATACCGGTATTTATTTTGTTTTTTCAATTATTATTATTATTATTATTTTTATTATTATTATTATTATTATTATTATTATTATTGTTATTATTATAGGGCAATACACTTTTCTCTATTTTTTCTTTTTATTATTATTATTATTATTATTATTATTATTATAGGGTAATATGCTTTTTTCTATCTTTTTTTTTGTCTTTTTTTCAATTATTATCATTTTTATCATTATATGGTATATATAATTTTTTTTTTTTATTATTATTATTATTATTATTATTGCTAGAATTAGAATTTACTTGCATGAAAAGCAGGCTATAATCTGATATATATTTTCCCTGTGTGTGTGTGTATGTGTGTGTGTGTGTGTGTGTGTGTGTGTGTGTGTGTGTGTGTGTGTGTGTGTGTGTGTGTGTGTCTGTTTGCGCATTTGTGTGTGTGTGTATGTGTTTGCGCATTTGTGTGTGTGTGTATGTGTTTGTGCATTTGTGTGTGTGTGTATGTGTTTGCGCATTTGAGTGTGTGTGTATGTGTTTGTGCATTTGTGTGTGTGTGTATGTGTTTGCGCATTTGTGTGTGTGTGTGTATGTGTTTGCGCATTTGTGTGTGTGTGTATGTGTTTGCGCATTTGTGTGTGTGTGTATGTGTTTGCGCATTTGTACGTGTGTGTGTGTGTGTGTATACGTGCGTGCCCCCTCCTTCTCCTCCCCCTTCTCCATGTCAACAATTCCAATATATATTCTCCCTGTAAACGAAAAATATGTGTGTGCATCTGTGTGTGTGTGTGTGTGTGTATGTGTGTGTGTGTGTGTGTGTGTGTGTGTGTGTGTGTGTGTGTGTGTGCCTCCTTCCTCCATGTCAACAGTCCGGATACAGTATATATTTTCCTTGTAAAACTAATTAAAATATATATGTGTACGCGTCTGTGTTTACATCTATTTTTCTCAGAGCTGATCCCAGTGTGTAGCAACGAACTGGAGTTTTACGAGTACCTACAGACCTCCATGGACCCCCAAGATGTGGCCCTAAAGTCACTCCTTCCTCAATACCACGGCAGTCGACTCATCACCACCGACGACGGCAAAGGTTAGGCTATGGTGTGTGTTGGTGTGTTCGTATTCCAAGCAACAGAACACCATTAATTTTTTGATAGTCTGGTCTTGTTGTTTCCTGGCATACTTTGGAGGAATCAAGGCACTCCAATGTACCAAATATATACTCTCCCCTTAACACCCTTCCTTCCTTCCTTCCTTCCTTTGCTAACAGTAACACCACACCTGCTGCTGGGCGATCTGGCACGAGGGATGAAGAAGCCGTGTGTGGCCGATATCAAGATGGGACGCTCCTTCACTTACCCAGGCAAGGATTTCACTAAACAGGTGAGGATTACGAAGGCAGGGAAGGTGAGGGGAAGGGGGGGGGGATGTCGGGAAGGGCCTGGGGTAGAGGTGAAACGATGGCAGGGAAGGAAGGGGGGGATGTCGGGAAGGGTTTGGAATAGAGGTGAAATGATGGCAGGGAAGGAAGAGGGGGAGGTTGGGAAGGGTTTGGAATAGAGGTGAATGATGGCAGGGAAGGAATGGGGGAAGGGGGGGGGATGTCGGGAAGGGTTTGTACTTGGGTGAAATGATGGCAGGGAAGGAAGGGGGGAAGGGGGGGAGGTTGGGAAGGGTTTGGAATAGAGGTGAAATGATGGCAGGGAGGGAGGGGAAGGGGGGGATGTTGGGAAGGGTATGGAAGGGTTTGTAGGACAGGTGAGATGATGGCAGGGAAAGGAAGGAAGGGTGGGAATGTCGAGAAGGGTTTATGATGGCAGGGAGGGGAGGAAAGGGTGGATGTTGGGAAGGGTATGGAAGGGTTTGTAGGACAGGTGAGATGATGGCAGGGAAAGGAAGGAAGGGTGGGAATGTCGAGAAGGGTTTATGATGGCAGGGAGGGGAGGAAAGGGTGGATGTTGGGAAGGGTATGGAAGGGTTTGTAGGACAGGTGAGATGATGGCAGGGAAAGGAAGGAAGGGTGGGAATGTCGGGAAGGGTTTATGATGGCAGGGAAAGGAAGGAAGGGTGGGAATGTCGGGAAAGGTTTATGATGGCAGGGAGGGGAGGAAAGGGGGGATGTTGGGAAGGGTTTATGATGGCAGGGAGGGGAGGAAAGGGGGGGGGATGTCGGGAAGGGTTTATGATGGCAGGGAGGGGAGGAAAGGGGGGGGGGATGTCGGGAAGGGTTTATGATGACAGAGAGGGGAGGAAAGGGGGGGGGATGTCGGGAAGGGTTTATGATGGCAGGGAGGGGAGGAAAGGGGGGATGTTGGGAAGGGTTTGAAACACAGGTGAGACAAAGGCAGGGAAGGTGAGGGGGAAGAGATGGGTGGATGTTGGGAAGAATTTGTAGTTCAGGTGAAATGATGGCAGGGAGGTGGGGGTGAAAAAGTGATTTACTGACCTCTGGTGTTAAAAGGATATAATATGTGATAAAATTAACCATCTTACATCAAGAACCTACTGTATAAAATTATATAAGTGATTTACTGACCTCTGGTGTTAAAAGGATATAATATGTGATAAATTTAACCATCTTATATCAAGGACCTACTGTTTAAAATTATATAAGTGATTTACTGACCTCTGGTGTTAAAAGGATATAATAAGGATATAATATGTGATAAATTTAACCATCTTATATCAAGGATTTACTGTATATATATAAGTGATTTACTGACCTCTGGTGTTAAAAGGATTTAATATATGATAAATTTAACCATCTTATATCAAGGATTTATTGTATATATAAGTGATTTACTGACCTCTGGTGTTAAAAGGATATAATATGTGATAAAATTAACCATCTTATATCAAGGATTTATTGTATATATAAGTGATTTACTGACCCTGTGTAAAGGTTAAATCTGGAGCATATGATTCCTCCAAACTATTCCAATCAACAGAACACCATGATTTTTGTTATTGTGGTCTTGTTTCGTGGCAGAGGTTGGAGGAATCAAGGCACTGGGGCTGGGAGAGTGAGGCAAAGTAAGGGTGGGGCTGGGAGAGTGAGGGAAAGTAAGGGTGGGGCTGGGAGAGTGAGGGAAAGTAAGGGTGGGGCTGGGAGAGTGAGGGAAAGTAAGGGTGGGGCTGGGAGAGTGAGGCAAAGTAAGGGTGGGGCTGGGAGAGTGAGGGAAAGTAAGGGTGGGGCTGGGAGAGTGAGGGAAAGTAAGGGGGGGGCTGGGAGAGTGAGGGAAAGTAAGGGTGGGGCTGGGAGAGTGAGGGAAAGTAAGGGGGGGGCTGGGAGAGTGAGGGAAAGTAAGGGTGGGGCTGGGAGAGTGAGGGAAAGTAAGGGGGGGGCTGGGAGAGTGAGGCAAAGTAAGGGTGGGGCTGGGAGAGTGAGGCAAAGTAAGGGGGGGGCTGGGAGAGTGAGGCAAAGTAAGGAGGGGGCTGGGA
>JAWQEG010007580.1:10000-33054 GCA_033782935.1 Petrolisthes cinctipes
TTAAGTTGTCTGGAGGAATCATTTACTCCAAGATTTACTACCACCATCAACACTATCCTATCTTCCTGTAATTAATTTTTTTTAAGTTGCCTGAAGGAATCATTTACTCCAGACTGACCACAACCATTAGTTAATTTTAAGTTAGTTTGGAGGAATCATTTACCCCAGATTTACCACAACCACCAATCATTTACCCCATATTTACCACAACCACCAATCATTTACCCCATATTTACCACAACCACCAATCATTTACCCCAGATTTACCACAACCAACAATCATTTACCCCAGATTTACCACCACCGCCAACCATTTACCCCAGATTTACCACAACCACCAACAACCATTTACCCCAGATTTACCACAACCATCAATCATTTACCCCAGATTTACCACAACCACCACCAACCATTTACCCCAGATTTACCACAACCACCAACCATTTACCCCAGATTTACCACAACCATCAACCATTTACCCCAGATTTACCACAACCACCAATCATTTACCCCAGATTTACCACAACCAACAACCATTTACCCCAGATTTACCACCACCACCAATCATTTACCCCAGATTTACCACAACCACCAACCATTTACTCCAGATTTACCACAACCACCAATCATTTACCCCAGATTTACCACCACCACCAATCATTTACCCCAGATTTACCACAACCACCAACCATTTACCCCAGATTTACCACAACCATCAACCATTTACCCCAGATTTACCACAACCACCAACAACCATTTACCCCAGATTTACCACAACCATCAATCATTTACCCCAGATTTACCACAACCACCAACCATTTACCCCAGATTTACCACCACCACCAATCATTTACCCCAGATTTACCACAACCACCAACCATTTACCCCAGATTTACCACAACCACCAATCATTTACCCCAGATTTACCACAACCACCAACAACCATTTACCCCAGATTTACCACAACCATCAATCATTTACCCCAGATTTACCACAACCACCACCAACCATTTACCCCAGATTTACCACAACCACCAACCATTTACCCCAGATTTACCACAACCATCAACCATTTACCCCAGATTTACCACAACCACCAATCATTTACCCCAGATTTACCACAACCAACAACCATTTACCCCAGATTTACCACAACCACCAATCATTTACCCCAGATTTACCACAACCACCAACCATTTACCCCAGATTTACCACAACCACCAATCATTTACCCCAGATTTACCACAACCACCACCAACCATTTACCCCAGATTTACCACAACCACCATCAACCATTTACCCCAGATTTACCACAACCACCAACCATTTACCCCAGATTTACCACAACCTGTAATTAATTCCATGTGCCATAATCAGAGTAACTTGCTCAATATTAATATACTGTATATATCATTAATAATCATCTATGTGTGAATTCATGTATGGTATTATGTACAGTCTGGGGCAAAAGTCGTGTCACCTCACTCAGACATGCAGGATAATCATTAAAAAAAAAAACTTTATTCACCATACAGAAATACAATATTAATAAACCACGCTGATTATTTAGTTTACGATAATCATTAAAAAAAAAAAACATTATTCACCATACAGAAATACAATATTAATAAACCACTCTGATTATTTAGTTTACGATAAATCATTAAAAAAAAAATTATTCACCATACAGAAATAAATACAATATCCAGGGGCAATATTAATAAACCACCACTCTGATTATTTAATTTACGATAATCATTAAAAAAAAAAATTATTTAGTTTACGATAAATCATTAAAAAAAAAACATTATTTAGTTTACGATAATCATTAAAAACAACATTATTCACCATACAGAAATAAATACAATATCCAGGGACAATATTAATAAACCACGCTGATTATTTAGTTTACGATAAATCATTAAAAAAAAAAAAAAATCACCATACAGAAATACAATATCGAGGGGCAATATTAATAAACCACCACTCTGATTATTTAGTTTACGATAATCATTAAAAAAAACCATTATTCACCATACAGAAATAAATACAATATCCAGGGATAATATTAATAAACCACCACTCTGATTATTTAGTTTACGATAATTATTAAAAAAAAAACCATTATTATTCACCATACAGAAATACAATATTAATAAACCACTCTGATTATTTAGTTTACGATAAATCATTAAAAAAAATATTATTATTCACCATACAGAAATAAATACAATATCCAGGGACAATATTAATAAACCACGCTGATTAATTAGTTTACGAACCTGTGAAGCATTTATTTATTTATTTCCATACTGTAATAAATAAGGAAAAGAGTGAAAAGAGGTGGAATTAAACTTTCTTCGTCGATGTAAACAATTGTCTTCGTTGCTCGGTTCACATTCTCTGGGCCGTTATTCAAGAACATTATTATTATTATTTATTATTATTGGTGTATACGATGGTGTGGTACAGTCGTCAGCATTGCCGCGTTGTACAGGGGCTCACACATTATTCAGAGATGTAACACCACTGGCATTATTATTATTATTTAGGGGGTGTGGGAGTAGGGGGACAGGCTTGGGGGGGGGACTGGGGGGGGTGCGGGAATAGGGGACAGGCTTGGGGTGGTGCAGGAGTAGGGGAAAGGCTCGGGGGGGGGGGCCTGGGGGGGTGCAGGAGTAGGGGACGACTGGGGGGGTGCAGGAGTAGGGGACAGGCTTGGGGGGGGGACTGGGGGGTGCAGGAGTAGGGGGACAGGCTTGGGGGGGGACTGGGGGGTGCAGGAATAGGGGGACAGGCTTGGGGGGGGGGTGCGGGAATAGGGGACAGGCTTGGGGGGGGGTGCGGGTATAGGGGTAAGGCTTGGGGGACTGGGGGGTGCAGGAATAGGGGGACAGGCTTGGGGGGGGACTGGGGGGTGCGGGAATAGGGGGACAGGCTTGGGGGGGGACTGGGGGGGTGCGGGAATAGGGGGACAGGCTTGGGGGGGGAGTGCGGGAATAGGGGGACAGGCTTGGGGTGGGTAGAAAGCCTGTCCCCCTATTCCCACACCTCCCTAACCCCCCCCCCCCCAAGCCTGTCCCCCTACTCCCGCACCCCCCAAAAGCCCCCGCATCCACCTAAATCCCCCCTATTCCCGCACTCCCTTAAGGTCTTGTGATTAGGGTCCAATATAGCGACAAATGTTGTTTTCGTCGAAGATCAAATTTAATACTACCAGCTTTAGGGTCTTGTGATTAGGGTCGAATATAACGATTAATGTTGTTTTCGTCGGAGAAAGTTTAATATTACAGTACCAGTCTTAGGGTCGAATATAGCGACGAATATTGTTTTTGTCGAAGATCAAATTTAATACTACCAACTTCAGGGTTTTGTGATTAGGGTCCAATATAGCGACAAATGTTGTTTTCGTCTTAAGGGTCTTGTGATTTGGGTCCATTATTCTCTTTTTCGCTAAATTACCATCGCAAAAAATATTGGCAACCGAGCGACGAAGATAACTTTACCTCGAAGAATTACCAGTTAAATATTAATTACTGTACCAACCTCACTCACTTACTTACCCCAATAACACATTTATATATATACAGGTTTTTTTTAATTTATATTATATTTTTCTATAATCCTCCGTCATGATATCATTGCAGAATTGTATATATTTTTATTTTTTTTATTATTTTTTTTTTTCTCGAGTAACCTTTCGAGTTTACCGTCCCACCTTTCAAATATCTTCTTCTTCCCCTGGCGCCATATGACCTCGCTGTTGCGGTGCCTAATATCAATAATGTGTATATTAATCAACCATATTCTAAATCCGATAAGGTTTTCATTATTATTATTATTATTATTATGATTATTATTTTTGTTATTATTATTATTATTATTTTTATTATTATTAGTATTATTATTTTATTTTTTTTTTTTTTTTTTTTTTTAAGAGTACCACTGTGTTATTTACCGTACTGTAGACTATGGATATATTTTTTATTATCATTATTATTTTTTTTTTTTTATATAATTATACCTGACCGTGGGTGCAATGAATAAATAATTGTATCCATCACTTACTTCATTTTACATTCATCAGTCCCTCATTGAAGACCGCCCAATGTATGTAAACTCGCAATCCAAAATGTATGTACACTCGCAATGCAAAATGTATGTACACTCAATCCAAAATGTATGTACACTCTCAATCCAAAATGTATGTACACTCTCAATCCAAAATGTATGTACACTCTCAATCCAAAATGTATGTACACTCTCAATCCAAAATGTATGTACACTCGCAATCCAAAATGTATGTACACTCTCAATCCAAAATGTATGTACACTCGCAATCCAAAATATATGTACACTCTCAATCCAAAATATGTATCCAGGCTTGCTTCGAATAGCCTGATCGAGTATTAATTAAGTGAGCTCAAGCAAATATGAAACAGGATAAGTGTTGTAATTGGTTCACTAGTATGTCAAATGATTCCAAACTTCAACAACAAGACCTGGATACAAATATGAAACAGGATAAGCGTTGTAATTGGTTCACTAGTATGTCAAATGATTAAACAAAACTTCAACAACAAGACCTGGATACAAGTTTTGGATTGCGAGTGTACAAGTATGTATGTATGTATGTATGTTTTCCCAGACTTGTGTTATTCATTACCATATAACAACATAGGGTTTGCGTTAGTATTGGGTTAAACGGACTCAATTGTACACGGTAACGGGGGGTGCTTTTATAGGGGGACAGGCTGTGGGGGGTGCGGAAATAGGGAGATAGGCTTGGGGGGGGGTGCGGAAATAGGGGGACAGGCTGGGGGGGGGGTGCGGGAATAGGGGGACAGGCTTGGGGTGGGTAGAAAGCCTGTCCCATATTCCCGCTCCCCCCAAACCCCCCCACCCCCCCCAAGCCTGTCCCCCTATAAAAGCACCCCCCCCCCCAGCCTTTCTCCCTATCCCCGCACCCCCTTAATTGTAGCTGGAGAGTCCTGCCTGCCGTGGAGAGTGTGTGGTGAGAGAGGTGGTGTGGAGAGAGTGTGGTGTGGAGAGTGTGTGGTGAGAGAGGTGGTGTGGAGAGTGTGTGGTGAGAGAGGTGGTGTGGAGAGTGTGACATGAGAGAGGTAGCATGGAGAGTGTGACATGAGAGAGGTGGTGTGGAGAGTGTGTGGTGAGAGGGGTAGCATGGAGAGTGTGACATGAGAGAGGTAGCTGTTGCAAGAGGTGACATGGCAGGGCAGGAGGTGAGGCTCGGTCCAATGTTGCAAGGAGAGTGAACGAGGAGCGGCTCATCAACGCCTCTCAACTCGACCACATGGACAAGTGAGGAGAGGGAAGTACAAGGTGTCTGATATCTGCTACACCCTCATTGAAGACCACCCTATGTATGTATGTATGTATGTATGTACAGTCGCGGTCAATAATAATCATCCACATATGGGTATCTCAAACAATTTACTGTCTAATGTTTTCACGTTCACATAATATGATGTTATTGTTTTTTTAAGTAGTGTGTAGCTGCTTGTATTAAATTAAAAGATGGTAGTTAACCTGTGTGTGTGTTATTGTTTTAAGTAGTGTGTAGCTGCTTGTATTAAATTAAAAGATGGTAGTTAACCTGTGTGTGTGTTATTGTTTTAAGTAGTGTGTAGGTGCTTGTAATAAATTAAAAGATGGTAGTTAACCTATTTGTTGGAAAGTTTATCATCTAAGGAACAGAGGGAAGCTGTCAAACTCTTACGTGAGTTACCCCTATATGGATGATTATATTTGACCACGGCTGTACGTATGTATGTATCTATGTACACAGACGGATAGTGATTGTAATAGACAAGTTTTACATTTATTAATTTATTCTGTAATAGTAGTTGTGATGAGAATTCTATCTAACCCACAGCACCCCCCCCAAAAAAAAAAGTATCTCATTCAAAATTGACATGTTATTATTGTATTCCTTCTCATAAATTGTCTCTTTTTTTTTTTTTTTTATACCACCCACATTAATTGCAATGCTTGTATTATGTTGCAGAGTTGTGGAGTCCAGTTCTACAATAGGCTTACAAACCTTCACTGATTGTTGTCTACTGTGTTTATCCATCCATCCATCCATCCATCTACCAGTTCTGTTTGTTGTCCAGTGTTCATCCATCCATCCATCCATCTATCTACCAGTTCTGTTTGTTGTCTACTGTGTTTATCCATCCATCCATCCATCTATCTACCAGTTCTGTTTGTTGTCCACTGTGTTTATCCATCCTTCCTTCCATCCATCCATCTATCAGTTCAACAAGAAGCTTACGAACTTTTGATATTTGTTGTCTACTGTGTCCATCCATCCATCCATCTACCAGTTCTACAAGAGGCTTACAAACCTTCCATCCATCCATCCATCCATCCATCTATCAGTTCAACAAGAAGCTTACGAACTTTTGATATTTGTTGTCTACTGTGTCCATCCTTCCATCCTTCCATCCATCCATCTACACCAACAATACAAACATCACTACTGTAGTTACTGTGAGTGTTTATGGAGCTACTGTACATTGTTTTCTGTGTGTGTGTTTATATAATGTATGCTATGAAGTTTGAGTTTTACAAATGTGCACTCACTCATGACAAAAAAAAGCTATCTGTATTTTTTTATATTTTGCTCAAGTATATGACAGCTAAGAAAAATATTTGGTAATTCCATATCTGTTGTAATTCCCAGATGCTTTGTTTTTGGTGACTGTACACTCACAATCCAAAATATGTATCCAGGCTTGCTTCGAATAGCCTGATCGAATATTAATTAAGTGAGCTCAAGCAAATATGAAACAGTATAAGCGTTGTAATTGGTTCACTAGTATGTCAAATGATTCCAAACTTCAACAACAAGACCTGGATACAAATATGAAACAGGATAAGTGTTGTAATTGGTTCACTAGTATGTCAAATGATTCCAAACTTCAACAACAAGACCTGGATACAAATTTTGGATTGCAAGTGTACAGGAAGTGATAAGAATTTAATGTGATTTACTCATGTGCTTATATAAGAACCTAATGGTCAGCTAATGTTGATAGGTTTAATTAAAGGAATATAAGTATACTTTTGGTACATTGGAACACCTTGATTCCTTTAAAGTATACCAGGAAACAGGATCACATAAATAAATAATAAATGGTGGCCTGTTGCTTGGAATATTTTGGAGGAATCAGGAGGAATCATTTGCTCCAGATTTACCATCACTATATAATACTAACCGGATCATATTTCAACATTAAGAATTGGCAATATAGAATCTTTTTTATAAGTTGTCAACATTTTGGGTTCATATTGGACTTGTGAATATTTTTGGTGTCAGCAGTACAGTACAGTACATTACATTACATTACAGGGTTGGCCAGGTTAAGTTGTAATTTATTAAGGTGGTTATTCACTTTCGTTACATTGGAGTGCCTTGATTCCTCCAAAGTATATATGCCAGGAAACAACAGGACCAGATGAACAAATATAATGGTGTTGTTCTGTTGTTGTTGCTTGGAATAGTTTGGAGGATTCAGTTGCTCCAGATTTATTACCAACACAAAACTTCCCTCCCTTAATTAAGTGAATAAGTTTTGTTTTAGTTGAGGAAAGTGTAATGTCCAGTTGATGTAACTGGCTGAGGCAACAAACTTTTGTTCTCTATAGTTCAGCTTTGCATATAATGGTATCCATCTCTTCAAGCTCATATTTATTGGAATGGAACATAACTCTCTCCTCAATACTCAATACAAGTCATAATTATTGCTGCTTGGACTAGTTATCTACTTTTCCTGGCACTGTGTACTGAACCTGCATAAATATACATACACGGTGTCCATAAATTATCTGAACAACTCTACTTTTTACACCCTGTCTTTCTGTCTGACATGTTAACTTTTAGATTCGTACAGATTGCATCCACGGTTTAGATATCTACAAACAGTGTTGCTTTCTACAATACAAAAGTGCCTCTCAGTTGATATCACTTGGGGTGGGTGGGGGGGGTGGCAAGGGGGGGATATTTAATGTTGTGGAAAGTAATACTGTTTGTAGATATTGAAACCGTGGATGTAATCTGTACCAAAGAGTTAACATTAACCTTAAATCCATGTCTTTCAGATCTGCAGTGACAAAAGTGAAGAAGATATCAACAAACATCACAAAGAAGAAAGCCAAAGAGGACAAGTGGAGAACTGAAGAAAGAAGACAACAACAACCACTACCACTACCACTGAAGAAGGTGGAGAACTGAAGAAAGAAGACAACAACCACCACTACCACTGAAAGAAGGTGGACAAGTGGAGAACTGAAGAAAGAATACGACAACAACCACCACTAGCACTGAAGAAAGGTGGACTAGTGGAGAACTGAAGAAAGAAGACAACAACCACCACTACCACTGAAGAAAGAAGACAACAACAACCACCACTACCACTGAAGAAAGGTGGACTAGTGGAGAACTGAAGAAAGAAGAAAACAACAACCACCACTACCACTGAAGAAAGGTGGACTAGTGGAGAACTGAAGAAAGAAGAAGACAACAACCACTACCACTGAAGAAAGGTGGACTAGTGGAGAACTGAAGAAAAAATAAGAAGAAAAAACAATAATAAAATATCTCTACATATAATTATAATGCTGTATAAAGAGGAAAAAAAAATATATATATATATAATTTTTCATTACTTCCTTTATTTAATAGAGAAAAAAATTATTATCATCATCCCACCAGGTGTTACATTTTACTTCTGGATACCTGAAAGAGTGTAGGGTTCAAATAAAATTGTTAATATGAGGACATGAGGGGGTTAGGGGGGTGCAGGAGTAGGGGGACAGGCTTGGGAGGGGGGGTTAGGGGGACAGGCTTGGGAGGGGGGGTTAGGGGGACAGGCTTGGGGAGGGGGGGGTTAGGGGGACAGGCTTGGGGAGGGGGGGGTTAGGGGGACAGGCTTGGGGAGGGGGGGGTTAGGGGGACAGGCTTGGGGAGGGGGGGGTTAAGGGGGTGCAGGAGTAGGGGGACAGGCTTGGGGAGGGGGGGTTAGGGGGGTGCAGGAGTAGGGGGACAGGCTTGGGAGGGGGGTTAGGGGGGTGCAGGAGTAGGGGGACAGGCTACAGGCTTGGGAGGGGGGGTTAGGGGGGTGCAGGAGTAGGGGGACAGGCTTGGGAAGGAGGGGAGTTAGGGGGGGTCAGGAGTAGGGGGACAGGCTTGGGAAGGGGGGGGGGGTTAGGGGTGTGTGGGAATAGGGGACAGGCTTTCTACTCACCCCAGCAGGCCTGTCCCCCTACTCCCGCACCCCCCCCCCCCAAGCCTGTCCCGCTACTCCCGCACCCCCTTAAACCGTCTCAAAAAAAGACTTGTGAAACTACTACTACCACTACTACAACTACTACTACTACCACTACTACTACTACTACAACCACTACTACTACTACTACCACTACCACTACTACTACTACTACTACCACTACTACTACTACTACTACTACTACTTGACACAGCCTCTATATAGAACAGTGTGTCCGGAAATTCCTTGTTGTGTACACTTGAATACGATAATCTCTAACCCAGCCCACAGGAGTCGAAGCCCGAGATCTGAAGAAGCAGGCAGGCAGGCGGTTTCTGGACGACGGCTCACCCAAAGCTTCCACTGGTTCGAGATGTGTGTAGTAGTAGTAGGTTGATGATGATGGTGGTTTGGGTGACCTGTCGTCCAGAAACAAACGCGCCTGCTGCTTCATCAGATCTCGGGCTTCGACTCCTGTGGGCTAGAGACTGTGTATGGTATCCAAGTCTATATTAAAATGATGAGAGAGTTGGGGGGGATAATCGCTTGGTACTAATTCCTCCTAACTATCCCAGGAAAAAAAATAATCGCAATGTTATTAATTGGGGATCTGTTTTGTGACCTAGAGCCGTATTCCACAGTGGTATTGGTTTGTTAGCTTCCCAACCAACTATCCCAGGAAAAAAAATAATCGCAATGTTATTAATTGGGGATCTGTTTTGTGACCTAGAGCCGTATTCCACAGTGGTATTGGTTTGTTAGCTTCCCAACCAATCACACTTGTAAGGCTTCATTATTTAAAAAAAGCTGAGTATCCATATTCACAAAATCTATCAAACAGTTAGATAATGATGATGATCACTGTATAGTTTACTCACCAAATTCATTAAATAATTCACCCATAAGTCATTAACACGGCCAATATTCTTTCGTTTGCGTGCTTACAAACCACTACGAACGACTGTGGAATCGACCCATAGTTTGGTTGACTTGGTAACCCTCCAATTTATCATCTCTTTTAAAACCACACAAGGATTTTTAGGAAAGCACTGTTTAGCAAGTTTAGCTTCATATGGGCTGCTTACAAATATTTAAAAAAAATCACTAATATTATAAGACATAAATACGGTACTATGTAAGCATAATAAAGTCTTTTAAGGTGGTAATTCTTTTTTGGTACATTGGAGTGCCTTGATTCCTCCAAAGTATGCCAGGAAACAACAGGACCAGATGAACAAAAATAATGGTGTTCTGTTGTTGCTTGGAATAGTTTGGAGGATTCAGTTGCTCCAGATTTACCAACACAAAACTTCCCCCTTAAGTGTTATATTATTTCATGTAAATATTTGGTATTCCATTAGAGAAAACTGAACTACTAAACCCTAACAAGATTTCCAATATAATGGAGAAATTAACCTCTACATGTAAAGATTGTTTGAATTTAATGAATCTCCATCTCTAATGAAAATACTGTATAATATTTTCATTTAATACTGCAATGCTGATAATTATTGTTAAGGAAATAATATACTTTTGGTACATTGCAGCTTCTTGATTTCCCCAGAGTATGTCAGGAAACGGGACCAGATTAACAAAAATAAAATAATGTGGCCTGTTGTGTAGAATAGTTTGGAGGAATCAGATGCTCCAGATTTACCAACACCAGACAATAACTCCACAATATACAACAACAACAACACTTCCTAAACCACTAAGAAATATATAAAAACAAACTAAGAAATGGTAGCAAGGTAAAAAAAAAAAAAAAAAAAACTGTTTAGCTTAAATGGGAGGTAGATTATTGTTGGTAAATTTGGAGTAACTGGAGTCCTCTAAATTATTCCTGGTAAATTTGGAGTAACTGGAGCACTCTATAAATTATTCCTGGTAAATTTGGAGTAACTGGAGTCCTCTAAATTATTCCTGGTAAATTTGGAGTAACTGGAGCACTCTATAAATTATTCCTGGTAAATTTGGAGTAACTGGAGTCCTCTATAAATTATTCCTGGTAAATTTGGAGTAACTGGAGCACTCTATAAATTATTCCTGGTAAATTTGGAGTAACTGGAGTCCTCTATAAATTATTCCTGGTAAATTTGGAGTAACTGGAGTCCTCTATAAATTATTCCTGGTAAATCTGGAGTAACTGGAGTCCTCTAAATTATTCCAAGCAACAAAAGGCCACCATAGATTGTGTTAATTAGGTTCTGTTTTTTTCCTGGAATTATTTGAAGGAGGAATTAATGTGCTCCAATGTACAGTCGGCCAAAAAAGTTTCGTTACCACCCCTACGTTAATTTTAACATTGGTAAGCGGTGTAGGGTTGGTACTCCGCCGACTGGGCAGGTGGTGCCTCGTCATCCGAGACGGTTATCGTCTCCGCCCCGCCTATAATACTCGGGCCGCGGCAGTGACAACTTTTTTATATCAAAAGCTTAGCTCATTTTAAATTAAATTTAGAGTGTTCAAGAACTCTTACTATTTAACTATTCATTATTAAACATAAGGAAATGCATTTGAGTATTTTAGAACAAGAATAACCGTGAAATACCCAGAAAAAATAGCACTGGGTGAAACAACGTCATCCCTGCTTGAATGCCCAAGAGACACTGAGGGAAGGGCACGGAGGGTGGACCTGGGTGGCCCTCGCGTCACGCCTGACTCACCAGTCACGCGTACCAACATTACATCACACTGTTAAAAGGATGGTAACGAAACTTTTTTTGCCGACTGTACCATACAAAACTATACACCCCCCTTAATTAATCCAACACTACTATGATAAATTTATGACTGTTATGAAAAGTGTTGTTATGTTTGATGTCCTCATATTATAAGTATCATCTCACCATCTACCGAGGCACTGTAGTAACAACTGTAGTACTGTAGTGATGTGATGTCAGCCAGTGGTGAAGTTCCAATGTGATGATGTGTCTTCTTCATAACAACTTCATTACAAGGTTCCAATGTGATGTGTCTTCTTCATAACAACTTCATTACAAGGTTCCAATGTAATGATGTGTCTGCTTCATAACAACTTCATTACAAGGTTTCAATGTGATGTTGTGTCTGCTTCATAACAACTTCATTACAAGGTTCCAATGTTATGCATCTTCATAACTTCATAACAACTTCATAACAACACAACCTGTAACAGAACCAAAGTTACATGTAATAAGCGTCACACATTCAACTTCAATCCACCTTTTCGTTTACAAAAAATTTCCATTTCTCTTTCACCTACACTCTATAAATTTTCTAGTTGTGTATATGAATTGCCGAGGCCGCCTGTACAACATGTTATTATTTACCAGGTCTATAACAACAACAACAACATCAGTAGGAAGGGCCAATGTGTTGTTGTGTGTTGTAATTTTTATTAATGGTAGAAACTTCAGCATCCTCACTTCACTCACAACACAACAACACAATTGGTAAAACAAACTCAACACAATTGGTAAAACAAACACATCTACTCAACACAATTGGTAAAACAAACACATCTACTAAACACAACGATTCAATATTATAATAACAATAATTCTCACTTCACTCACAACGATTCAATATTATAATAACAATAATTCTCACTTCACTCACAACACAAACATTACTCTGCAACACAACAACACACAACCATTACTAAAACAAACACATTTATTATTCAACATTATAACAAGAATAATTTGTAAGAATAGGTAAGAACATATGGTAAATATTGAAAGAATTACCGTTATTGCGTACGGTTTTTCTACCTTCATTACCCACTTATTTAAACCATTCTAAGACTATTTTCTTCTATGGCATTTCCTTCACAAATGCCCCATTTCCAAGATAGGTCATATTCAAATTAGCCTGACCTTACCTAACCTAACCTAACCTAGACCGCATCAGACTACCGGGACCTAACCTGGACAAACTACTGGGACCTAACCTGGACAAACTACCGGGACCTAACCTGGACAAACTACTGGGACCTAACCTGGCCAAACTACCGGGAAATAACCTGGACAAACTACTGGGAAATAACCTGGACAAACTACTGGGAAATAACCTGGACAAACTACCGGGACCTAACCTGGACAAACTACCGGGACCTAACCTGGCCAAACTACCGGGAAATAACCTGGACAAACTACTGGGAAATAACCTGGACAAACTACCGGGACCTAACCTGGACAAACTACCGGGGAATAACCTGGCCAAACTACCGGGACCTAACCTGGACAAACTACCGGGAAATAACCGTGGTAAAGTACAGGAAATGACCGGGGCAAAATACTAGAACCTGGCAACACTGCTACAAAACGGTAATTCTTTCAATAAATACCAAACAAATAGGTAAGAACGGGCCTTTCTCCCTAATTACTCGAGGTCACTATTATCGGAAAATCTGTATATGAGTTCCACGCGGCAAATATTTACAATTTACGTATATTTAAGTAGGGGACAATGTAGTGTGTTCGTGTGTAATGAATGTAATTGGCGATTGCAGGGAAAAAAAAAAAAAAAAAAAAAAAAAAAAAAAAAAAACTTGGAACTCTTATACAGAATTACTGTACTTTAATTAATATCATGTATCATATATTTATTCAACATGAGTGGTTTACAAGATATTAGCCATCAAATGTGTTGTTTACATAATAATAGGGTAATTCTGCATAAGAGTTCCACGTGTTTTTTTTAGTTTTTTTTTTCATCCCCTACTTAAATATACATAAATCAAACCTGTAATAATTAAAAAAAAAATGGTGGAATAAAATTAAATATTATTATTAGTCCTTCCATCCTTCTCTTTGGGATTATTATTTATTTTCATTCTCTCTCTCTCTCTCTCTCCTCCTTTCACTTTATTTCCTTCCTGCTTGCTATCACCTTTCTCTGGCGCCATATGACCTCGCTGTTGCGGCGCCTAATATCAGTGAAACAATCTATAAAATAAAATAATAATCCTTCTCTTTGGACGAATGGTTAACAAAATTTCCCTAACGTCACCTTTAGAATTTCCCTTTTTTTTTTTTGTCTCAATAATTCCCTGTTTACTCTTGAATATTAATTAATAGCTATTTTTTTTATATATAGTCTTTTTGGTATTTCGTCAGGTAGAAATTTCCCCATTAATTACTCTTGAACAATCATTATATAATTTAATTTCCCTGTGTCGACTTCAAAATTCCCTAAAACAGAGAAATTTCCCTGTTTATCCTTGAACAATCTTTATATAATTTCCCTGTGGAGACTTCAAAATTCCCTAAAACAGAGAAATTTCCCTGCACCTGGCAACATTGCTACTGACGGATCCAAGGATGCTCTTGCTCTTGCTCTTGCTGTTACAGGTACCCCGGGTGTTTATTCCAGGGTTGGCCTTTGTATCGGCAGCTCCTGTAAATAGAAATCGGGAAAAAAAACAATACCACTCATATCTATTCACTTTCTACATCTTGCATACCACATTTTCTCCAAGAATTCTTTCACAGCACCAATCATTTCATCTGTGGTCTGCTCACACAGACCTAACAGTAATATCATCCATTCTCTCCCTGTTAGTTCCATTCCCTCATATTCCATTTCAGTCAGGATGATCTGCATCATCTCTGTTCTGTCTCTCTCATACTTCTCACATCCCAGCATCACATGTTCTACCGTTTCATCCTCTCCTGTGTCACACATCTGGCATACCTTGCTTCGGGATTCTGACCATCTATAACTTCTTGCATTCACCTCCATACATTGTGCTCTGGCTCGAAAGAGTAGATCACCACCCAGACTTCCCTCATACCACTTCACATACTCTGGGCATTCTTTCTCCTTATACCATACAAGAGTTTCCTTTTGTTCCATATCATTTTTCCACTTTCTTAACCCCAGGCATTTCACTTCTTTGTCAATCTCACTTTTCCACTTTCTTGCATCCCAGTCTAGCCCCTCTCTATTCCTGCTCATTATTTTCCACTCATGCATAATTCCTCTAACTACCATACCATTCATATATACCATTCTCTCACACTTCTTTCCCCATTTGCCATTTCTAATGTTCCACATATAAACCTTTCTTGCCAGTCTTGTATCCTCCATTCGTTCCAGTCTTACTTTGTATCTAAGGGTTGCTTTCACCACCAGTCTTTCTCTGAATGTACTCCATCCCATATCACCTCTCAAAGCTGCTATCGCTGCATACCTTGGTGCATTCAGTGCCATTCTCGCTACTCTGTTCTGTCCCACCTCTAACTTGTCTATCTCACTCTCCTTCCATGCAATAACTTCCATGCCATACATAATGCTCGGGACAGCCACACTCTTCCATACTTCTCTCACCACATCATACTTGCTTGCTCTCAGCCTCGCTGCACTTGCCAGTCGTCCAACCCATTGGTTCGTCATGCTAATCTTTTCATTCTTGGTCTTTTCACTTCCACTTGGACTCAGCCATACCCCTAAGTACTTATATTCATCAGTCTGTTTCAGAACATTCTCTCCCACTCTCCATGTGTGTTCTCTCTCATCATCTGTTCTATTCACAATCATTACTTGGCTTTTCTCATTACTAAATTTCACACCAAAATCTCTCCCATACCCACCTACAACATCCAAAATCCTTTGAAGTTCCTCTGCTGTTTCACTCATAACTATCACATCATCTGCATACAGTAACATACATATCTTGTCATCTCCAACCCTTACTCCTGCATTCATTCCTCTTGTTCTCATGGCTAGTTCTTCTGTGTATAAGCTAAATAGGGTTGGAGAAAGTATACATCCTTGCCTAACTCCTCTCTCACTTCTTACCCATTCTGTTTCTAGATCTCCCAGCCTGTACATTGCTCTTGTGTTCTCATACATACTTCTCACAATATTTACTAATTTATCACTCACACCTATCTTTTCTAAGACTCTACATAGCATCTTCCTATCAACCCTGTCATAAGCTTTTTCTATATCTAAGAAACATAGGTATAGCTTACATCCATCCTTTTTCTTTCTTTCAATCAGTTCATTCACCATAAACATATTATCTTCTGCTCTCCTATCTTTACGGAAACCATTTTGCTCTTCACCCAGCACACTGAATCTCTCAATCCATCTGCACAATCTTTCATTCAACACTGCACTGAAAATCTTCCCCAGTGTGTTCAGTAGGGCTATTGGCCTGTAGTTTCTAAGCTCATTCTTACTCTTACAGCCTCCCTTATGCAGCAACGTTACTCTACATTCATTCCATCTCTTGGGTACTCTCTCTTCTTCCCACACTTTGTTAAACAACTCAGTCATCTTTTCAACCATAACCTCACCTCCATTCTTGTACATTTCATACGGAATATCATCTGGTCCTGCGGCCTTACAATTTTTCTGCCTTTTCACACATCTTTCTACTTCTTCTCTGCTAATTCTTACATTCAGTTCCTCTGCATCCTTCCATTCCAGTGTTACATTCTCTCCTCTTACATCAGTCACCTCACCTACACCTCCAATATTCTCCCAGAACTCTTTTATGGCCTTCCTCATTTCTTCTTTGTCATTTATACATACACCATTTACCTTGAGACTGTCTACACTTTCAGTACTAGACATTCCCTCCCCTCTCATAAATCTGTACCATTCACGCCCACCTTCCAACCCCTTTTCTTTTAGGTTCTGAATCACTCTCCTTTCACATTTTACCTTTTCATCTCTAATCTTGCGCTTAGCAACTCTCTGCTGCTTAACATATGCTGTCCATGCATTCAGGTACTCATTCTCAGCTTCGTCACTTTCATGCCTTTTCTTTCTCAGCTGCCTACATGTTCTATTTAGTCTTTTTCGTTCTTTCCTTGCATTCTTAATCTCTTCATTCCACCATGGCTTACGTTCTCTCTTTCTTCCATTTACTTTTACAAAACCTATCTGGCTAACTGCTGCATTTTTCACATTTTCTACAAATTTTTCATTCACCTCGTTCACATCATGTAGACTTCCATTGCTCCAACTTCTTTCACTCAGGTCAACCTGGAAATCTTCCCAATTTACATCCCTCAACTTCCATTTTCTTTTTCTCTCCTTCACTCTTTTTTCCTTTCTCCCCTGCAACATACATTCTACCACCAGCATATTATGATCAGACACAACATCTATCATCCTGTCTTCATCTATCCACATGCGAGTTACAATTTCTCTCATTCTACCATTTGCTAACATATAGTCAATTGCAGATTCTTGGTTCCTTGCACTCCACGTCACACGTCCCTCTGATAGGGTCTCATTCAGGTTCTCCATATCCATGTCATTTACAAACTCAACAAGCATTTCACCATTCCTGTTCATTTGTTCTCCTAATAAACCAATATGTCCATTCATGTCTCCCATAACAATCACTCTTTCATTTGCATACTCTCTTACAATCTTCTTCAATATACTGTACTTTTCACCATTCTCTCTCCTTGCTCTCTCACCTTCCACAGTCATGTATACTACTACCATTATAACTCTTTCAGGCCTTCGCTGATTATTCATGCATTCAACTCTTACAGCTAACACGTCCTCACTACTTCCACTGCTTCCAACTTCTAGTTCTTCAACTTTCAGATTCCTTTCTTTCCTGTGGAGGAAGGCTACGCCTCCTCCTAGTTTTTCTTGCTTTTTCCGTCCTTTTCCAATCATCACATACTCATTTCCCTCCATTCGTACCTCATCTCTCAAGTGTGTCTCAGTCAGGCCCACAACATCAAAATTCCACTCATTCAGTTCTTTGCATATATCCTCATATTTTCCAATTCCCCATCCTCTAACATTCATACATCCAATTTTCATGCATTTACTCGCCTGGTTGGTGTCTACTCCTCTCCTTTCCACATCTATGCATCTAGGTCGTCAAGCATTCGTGATTGGGGACAGCGACCTCGCCCTCACCCACTCACACAGCCGTCGTCCCATCCTTTCACTCCCTGCCTCGTTCAGGTGTACTCCATCCGTCGCAAACAGTCTGTCCTCTCGTAATACTCCATCCATGTCAATGAAGCTGACGTTACCATTCTTCTCCTGCCTCCAGGTGATCTTCAGCTTCATCAGTTCATCATGTATCTTCTTATTTATTCTCTTTCTCACACGTTCATACTGTGGACCTTCCCGTGGTCTCCTCATCACTCCCACTACCCCAACACTCATATTCTTTCCTTCCACTGCCTTCACTGCTTCTACCACCTCCTTCACAGTCTCTTCTTCTCCAACTTCTTCCAGATCATTTCCCCCACCTTGCACAATCAGCATGCCATCTTTCATTAGTCTAGCTTCCTCCTTCACTCTCTTGCTCACCTGATGCACTCTTGCTCCACTCATACAAATCCGTCCGCTTCCTTCTGCATTCATCTTCACATGTAACCCTATATTCCTCACCATACTGTCTCCGATTATTCTAATAGGGGCCTTCCTCATCATTTTCTGTCTGAGTACAGGTGGTCTTGGCCTGGGCTGGTCCACCTGTACGGTCCTCTCTTCTATAATTTCCACTTCATTTACCCTTTTTTCTTCTGTATTCTCCTCCATCTGTACCCTCTGTTCTTCTATACCTTCCTTCACTGTCTGTACACTCTGGTCCTCTGTGTCTTCCTTCACTGTCTGTACACTCTGGTCCTCTGTGTTTTCTTTCCCTGTCTGTATATTCTGGTCCTTTGTATCTTTCTTCACTGTCTGTACATTCTTCTCCTTTCGTTCTTCAGTTTCACTCTGCCATTCATTCTTTGTTCGCTCTAGGCACGGATCACACAGATATACCACATTCTTCAGAGATAGCAGTCTTGTTTTTGTGCTGACCCCCACACAAGACATGTGGAACCATCTCTCACACCTCTCACACGCCAAACCACCACTTCTATTCGTCACCCCAACCTCACACACACCACAATTACTCACAGCAGACGCCATCGATATTATATATACAATACTTGCAATCAAATCACACAAAAAAGGGAAGGAAGGGATACACACGTCTTCACGCTGCTGCTCCTGTAGTCAGTCCTGTTGTTGTGGAAATGTTTATGATTCTGCATTTCCAACGGCACTAAAAACAATACAGTCACTCGTGAGGTCGTGTTATTTTGTAAAGAATATTATATAGATATCAGGAAAAACATATAATTATGAACTACAACAACCATACATAGAATAGAAAATAAACAACACATCATTGGAAATTTACTATTCAATACAGAAAATCTAGAAAAAGCGAAAGAAACACTTTATTATGAATTTTGGAAAAGAAGACAGGAATTAAAAGGGGAGAGCCGTTCGAAAGGTTATATTTATTTTTAAACTCTATTTACAAATCTAAGTACCTTTTTACACTCTAATTTCGTTATAAAACATGTCGGAATCACACTTTGCAACACACACACACACACACACACACACACATACACATACATAACTTTAAAGAAACATATGATAATTGGGTTTTAAAATACGCGACATTACGAACCTATGTCACACACACACACACAATTATCATGGAAGCAACATGTCGCTAGGATGGTCAAGGTCACGGTATAATACCGTGGTCAAGGTTACCTCATATAAGCTGTACATGCTGCGCAGACTCAGGTCTCTGGGGACTCCAGCAGGGGATTTGAAGGCAGTTTACACCTCTTTCATATTACCCTCACTGCTGTACGCCTCCCCAGCGTGGTCTTCATCTCTGAACAAAACGCAACAACAACAGCTTGAGAAGGTTCAGAAGAGGGCATGCAGAGTCATACTGGGCCCTGCCTACACCAGCTATAATAATGCCCTCACCACCCTGAGTCTGCCCAGGCTGACAGCCATGTATCAGCAAGCCCTTAGCAAGTTTGGGGAAGGCTTGCTACGTAACCCACGCCACCGTCACCTCCTACCACCTGATGCCCCCCCCACCAGCCAGGGCTACCCGACACCAAAACAAACTGGTGCCGCTAAGAGCCCCTCGCACTGACCGCTATCGCCAGAGCGCTGTTCACACTTTAGTGCGAAAAATAAACACCTAGATTAGTATGTCTCCAAGTTGTAGCCTTTAGATCTTAGAATTAATATTAATGTAATCTTCCCCTCTGTAAATTTTCAGTCTCTGACTGCCATGTAAATAAACCGATAATTATTATTATTATTATTATTATTATTACACACACACATACAACTTCAAGAACCACATAATAAATAAAATAATAATAAATATAAATATCAATAACAATAACACACACACAACTTCACGAACCACATAATAAATAAAATAATAATAAAAATAAATATCAATAATAATAACACACACACACAGACAATGAGAGAGTTACATAGAGTTACATAGAAACGCAGACCACAACAGACCTTACGGTCCAAACGAGGTGACCCGATTAGAAGGTTACTGGTAGAGAATGAATTACTCCCCAGTGATAGTCGTAGGTAAGGATAGCAAAGTAGAAGGCTCTCTCCCCACCCTCCACTCCCTCCGGCCTGAGCCGTACAGGAAATAAAGTCAGGAAAGGGAACCTTGTGGGGTTGGCAGAAATACTCCACAAGGAAATTTTTTTATAGGAAAGATAGAAAGTAGGTGAAATTTGGCTAACTTGCCACCTGTAATGGGCAAAAATTATTCATTAGTAAACATTGTAAGTCGGGGATTAGACGCAAGGTGTTTATCTAAGCGACGTTTGAAGCTGTCTACGGTGTTACAGTCAATTACGTTACGGGGAAGCCCATTCCATAAGTTGACGACTCGGTTAAAAAAGAAATTCTTGGATTCGTGCGAATTAAAAGATTTGCCTATGATTTTGCAGCCGTTTCCTCTCGTGTAGTTTGATTGATCAATAGTGAAATATTTGTTGCAGTCCATATTATCAATGCCTTTGATTATTTTAAATACCTGGATTAAGTCACCTCTCAGTCTACGTTGTATCAATGGGAATAGATTTAATTCGCTTAGCCGCTCATCATACGTTTTATTTCTCAGACTTGGTATCATTTTAGTAACTCTACGTTGGACTCGTTCCAATTTTTGCTATATCTTTCTGGTAATACGGGCACCAGGCTTGAACACAATACTCCATAAGGGGACGGACCAAGGAATTATACAAAGTGAGGATTGTGTCTTTAGATTTATACTCGAATGCTCTGCCGATAAAGCCGATAGTTTTATTTGCTTTCTTAATTACTTCCGTACACTGCTGACTGGGTTTTAGGTTACTTGATACTGTTACCCCTAAGTCTGTCTCTCGATCCACGCTTTTAAGTTGCTTACCATTTAACGAGTAGTTTGCTGCTACGTTACGATATCCGATGTGGAGCACTTTACATTTATCTGAATTGAAGGACATTTGCCAAGTTTTCGCCCAATTTGACAATTTATCGAGATTATCTTGCATTTCTTTAGTCTGTGCATTAGTGAGTACTGTATTTGCAATTTTGGTGTCATCGGCAAACTTTGATATTATGCATGAGAGGCCTTCGTCTATGTCGTTTATGTAAACTAGGAATAGGATTGGCCCTAAAACTGACCCCTGTGGCACCCCGCTTGTAACGCCTGTCCAACTAGAAGATTTTCCATTTATTACCACGCGTTGTTTTCGGTTTCTTAGCCAGTTCTCTATCCATCTTACGGTATCGCCTTGGATTCTATGTGATTTTAGTTTAGATATTAAGCGTTTATGGGGAACTTTGTCAAAGGCCTTTTGGAAATCTAGATAAATTATGTCTACTTGCTTTACTCTTATCATATTCATTGAAAATGTCATTTAAAAAGTCTAATAGGTTCGTTAGGCAAGAGCGTTTATTACGAAAACCGTGTTGAGTGTCTCTAAGTAAGTTGTTTTCCTCTAAGTGATTTGTAAGTTTATCTCGTATGATTGTTTCTAGCATTTTGCATACGACTGAGGTTAGGCTGATAGGGCGATAGTTACTAGGTAGGGATTTGCTGCCTTTTTTAAATATTGGTGTTACGTTAGCGAGTTTCCATTCGTCAGGTATTGTTCCAGTGTGTAAAGAATAGTTAAAGAGCAGAGTCAGAGGTTTTACTATTTCGCTTTTTGCTTCCTTTAATACGCGAGGGGAGATCGTGTCTGGTCCCAGGTGACTTATTTACATTTAGTTATCAATACATTTTATTACGTCACTTTCAGTTATGCTGATATTACTTAATACCTCGGTATTTTCATTTTGGACTGTTGTTACTGCTGGTATATCGTTCGGGTTTTCTGTAGTAAAGACTGATGCAAAGAAAGTGTTAAGGATACCAGGATACTGAGAGAGAGAGAGAGAGAGAGAGAGAGAGAGAGAGAGAGAGAGAGAGAAGAGAGAGAGAGAGAGAGAGAGAGAGAACCAATGTCACACACACAAATAAAAATAAAAATAATAATGATAATCCACCACACACACACAAATACACACAGACACACAATGAGAGAGAGAGAGAGAGAGAGAGAGAGGAGAGAGAGAGAGAGAGAGAGAGAGAGAGAGAGAGAGAGAGAGAGAGAGAGAGAGAGAGAGAGAGAGAGAGAGAGAACCAATGTCACACACACACAATGAGAGAGAGAGAGAGAGAGAGAGAGAGAGAGAGAGAGAGAGAGAGAGAGAGAGAACCAATGTCACATCTACACACACACCAATAAATAACACACACACACAGACAATGAGAGAGAGAGAGAACCAATGTCACATCTACACACACACACCAATAAATAACACACACACACAGACAATGAGAGAGAGAGAGAACCAATGTCACATCTACACACACACACCAATAAATAACACACACACACAGACAAT
>JAWQEG010007581.1:0-31785 GCA_033782935.1 Petrolisthes cinctipes
TATGTTAGGACTGGCAATCCAGTTATAACCTGACAGGTCTTAAGGCCCGTCCACACAAATCGAGCAGTGCCTCGCAAACACAAGCGAGCCTGTTTGCCTGTCGACGGGGCTTACCGCCTTGTGTTCGCGAGCACACCAGCAAACTGCCCGTGCTGGTGGTGGTTTGAATTCACCCGAACACTGTGGCTACTACCCAGTAGTATGACGTCGCTGCCACACACACGAGCGTTTTCCTATGGAGCCAAAGGGGGCCGTAGTTGTCAGTATTATCGCTGGCAATCGAGCAACATGTGAAATGTAGGACCTAAATGTAGGACCTATTTGGGTCCATTCTCATGTACTTTATGAAGTCATTCGTATTCCCAGCTTTTAATTCCCGTAATATTGTCACGACTTCCCAACTGTTTCCTTTTAATTAGCCAGTCTTTACACCATTTGTCTTTCTGCACTGTGTTCTTTTTCTTCCTCACGCATATAGCAATTATTATGCTAAACAGCGCTATACACTTGCGTTCCTTCTATTAAAATTAGGCACCATAGGCACTGTCTTAACCTTGTCGACCACCTGCTCTGGCTCCTGCCCGTCTGTGTCTGTGACTGGTCAGACACGTTCGTTTGGACACCACAACAAGTGTGCCCGCGGCGTGCACAAGCGGTAAGCCCGTCAACAGGCGAACAGCTCGCTTGTGTTCGCGAGCACTGCTCGATCGTGTGGACGGGCCTTTAGAATAGCTCGTATCACCTAGGCTGAATGATAGGATTCACAATGTACTTGTAGGGGGAGCTGAGAATTTCTTGGGCTTGAAAGGGGGGGGGGGGGAGTAAATATGAGTGTGACCCATTTCTCTGGGTATTTTGTCCCTCTCACTGTTATTTTTAATTTCATTTTCCCAGCCCTGGCCTTGGAGCCCCCCACCCTTTGGAAAATGGAAATAATGTATTGATGAGAATTATTCTATGTACGGTATTCAGTATTTTGGGGATATGTTGTACAGTACAATATCATACTACAATATTTGTAATGTATTTTCCACAGGTAAATTTGACAATTGACTGGGATAACTCTCCCATCAACCACACCTGCTTCGACCCAAAGAACCATAGAATACCTGTGCAGTCAAACCTGGCTTCAGTTGAGAAGTGTGTGGACATACCCAAAGGTTACAGGGCCCAACATGTTTGTATGTTTCACAAGATCACATACAACACAACATTGCCCACATTTGGATCACATCGTCCTCTTTGGCCAGCCTTTGGAGAATATCTGTTTGTTCCAGTGCAACGTTGGCTTCACAGTCTTGAGGTATAGTAACAACTTTTTGTTTTAGGTAATGCAAACCCTACACTGTACAGGTAGGCTACACTTCTTTCCTGTTATCTTCTGATTTTTATCTGGTCTTGCTTTGTTGCATGTTTTTACTTTAAATAGAAAAACATTGGTATTGTATTGTACAGTCAGACCACCTTTAACATGATAAATAGCTTCCTCAGGGTTGCTGCGTTAGGAGGCAAGGTTGTCCTTTCAAAAGTGGTGTTAGGTACCAATCAAACTTTGGTCAGGTGCTATGGTGCACCAGTCAGTGTTCATTCCCTCAGCCAGCCACAATTAAACTGAATCACCTGTGGTTCAAGCAACTAAAACACCATATAGTTGATGGGGAAATGTGTTTTGTTGTTCGAACCACAGAGAATTCAATCATATTGTGGCTGGCTAAGGATATAAATTTTTGTGCACTATAATACTTTAGCATATAACCTGTGGCTTATCTCATGAAAGAACACTTCTTTTCCAACTTTTCATTCATATTATACAGTAGTTTGAATGCCTCTTTCCCAGCAGTGCCCCATTATGGACTTGGCCAAACCATATGTAAAGAGATTTTGTACTGCAGGGGTCATCTTCCTCCCCAAGCCAGAGAGGCTAGGTAGTGGTGCCTATCTAGTCTCTCTCCCTCTGCCTCTCTTGTTAACTCCTGTTGTGTGTGCTAATTATTCATCTCATCAGTTTCTCTTTAAGGATCTCTTAATGATATTTGGTCAATCCATGGTACAGAAGTCTTTGTTTTGCATATCAATGCGTGCGTTTTACTCTCCTGTCATTCCTCAAACTACAATATCCTATATTTCATACTGAGCTATTCCTCCTGGACCAGTCTCAGAAGAATCCAAATGACAGAATAAGAAATATATTACAGTAGACAAGTACATCACTGATTTCTTCCCGATCTTCTCTTACAGCATGGTTCCATCGTAATGCTGTATCATCCTTGTGCAGAACCAGTTCTTGTTCATCGTTTACGCAAGCTGCTGACTGGGTGTTTTCGCAAACACATTATTACCCCATATACCCTTCTCACTCAGGAACGGGTATGTCTTCTGCAATAAAGAGCGATATCGGTATTATCATTAGAATTAATGCAGTACAGTAAGTTTGCATATTGTCCGTGTTCTCAATGCACGATTCACCTTTTGTGCAACGAACCCCAAATCAGCACCATTTTATTTTATTATGCGCATTGCTTCCACAGCACGCGTTTTTGTGGCCAAGAGTGGCCCAAATCCACAGCCTTTCCCAGAAGCGTGTCTAAATCCAGTTTCAGCGTGAAACCAGACGCAACCCCCAACCCACCTTACAACCAGCCGCTCCCCACAGGCAGCTTCTCCTTCTCACTCAGTCAGTCTCCTGCCCCCTCACGCCATATGTACCCCCCTCTCCATTATCGCTGATTTATTGCCCCCAACCCTACACCCTGCTAACCAACACCTGCCTTCACCATGTCACAGGTCGAGCATAAGAAGAAATTCCTGTTGCACATTCTGAAGCTTCAGGTGATTAACTAAATACCCTCCCAGCCGCAAAACAGGGCCATTTTTTTTTTTTTTTAGTGAGGGAGGGTTGGGGTGGCTGGAGTATGGGGTGGTCTAAGCTCTGGCCACTAGCCCACGCAGGCTAGAGTCAGTGTTACTACAGTCAATCCCCTAGTTCTAGCCCAGGCCTTTCCAGTGGTACCATCCCCATGGCTGTATATAGCCCATGCAGGCTATTATACGGACTGTGAGGAGTTATGATGCTTCTGCTCTCAATGGGCTAACAGCTAAGGTGTGCCAATAACCCAGTTATCATTTTGATGGAGTGGTATATTGCTATCTTCATTATGGGTTCAGTTGTGTCCGCACTTGCCTTTGAAGGGTTTATGGACGAAGTGAATGAGATCAACATTGAATGCAGTGCTAGTGGGAGTGGTGGTGGGTGAGGGTAGTGGTGGCGCGACCTTGTAAGGTGCAGCGGGGACCCTGATATAGTGTCACAGCCTTCTGTACTGGAATTTCTTTGGTATGAACTTACTGTATATTCATTGCTACTGTGACTCATAATCAAATCACAATTATCAAATACTGTACTGTACCCCTGCATATTTGCATATAAAATCTCTGTAAATTACCACTGTGTTGATGGCTGAGAGTGAAAGGGAGTTACAGAGAGTGATGGACGAGTTTCAGTCTGTGTTCAAACGAAGGACACTGAAGGTGAATGTTGGTAAAAGTAAAGTGATGGTATTTGAGAGAGCAGAAACTGAAGTGATTGACTTTGCTACACCTTACAGTGGGAGTACCAACTGGGACTAAGTGTGAGATAACTCTGAGGGGTGAGAGAATGGAGGAAGTGAAGGAGTTTAAAAGTACCTGGGTACAGTTCTGTGTAAACATGGAAGGAGAAATTAGGGAGAGAGCAACGAGGGGTAGACAGGTCATAGGATCACTGGGGAGGATTATGAAGGGTAGAAGTGTGAGTATGGAAGTGAAAAAGGGACTACGAAATAGTATAATCCTGCCAAAACTGACAAATGCATTGGAGACGTAGACATGGAGTAGGGCTCATCAGTCTAGAATAGGCGCAGTGGAAATGAGTTACTTGAGAGGAGCATTTGGAGTTTCTAGGTGGGATGGTGAAAGAAATGAGAGTGTGTATGAGAGATGTGGTATGAGTGAGAAGGCAATTGGTATTGAGTGTGGAGTGGTTGAGAGAGTGAAGCGTAATACATTGAGGTGGTTTGGACATGTAGAGAGAATGCAAGGTGAGGAGTTTGTAAAGAAGGTGCATGGAAGTGAAGTTATGAGACCTGGTGTGAGAGGCAGACCTCCGGTTAGATGGCAGAACAGAGTGGAAGAGTATGTAAAGGAGAGAAATGTGAGGGGCAGATTAGGGCTTGACCAAGTAAGGAGGGAGTGTTGGAACAGGGAAAACTGGAGACACTTCTGCCGTGGCCACCCCCTTGGAGGGAATTCCAGGAGGGAACGAGGAGTCAGAGCTATAGATAGATAGATAGATAGTCAGTGTAAGGCAGTGGCCACCCTAGAAGTAATTTTCTCCATATGAAGATGTATTTATACAATGCGATTTCTCTTTAAGCGAGCCCTTCTGTCGCTCAAATTGTCTCGCAATATGTGAACCTACTGTACTAAAAAAAAATGTGTTCACTGTGGGGTACTTTTCTCTATGTAAAAAAGTGTCAGTTGGCGTTACTCAGCTTTTGGGATTGTATGAGTAAATTTAGAGTAGTGTAATATTATTTTCATTATTTTCATAATCAGGTTGACTGATGTTTCTTCACTTGACTATATTTAATTATGTGACGTACTAATAGTTTATCTACCGCTTTACAGCCACTGGCGATACTTGGATGGGGCTGTAGTCTGGAGATGGCAACAGTCAATAGTGAGGAGGTGAAAACATTCATCAAGAAACGTGCATTGCATGGGCCAGAAGGACATTACCCGAAGAATGGATCATTCAAGCAAGGACTCTTAAAGGCAGCAGAGTACCCAAATGGCTCAAATGGTATTGACAGAAACATATGCCCCCAGTAAAGACTTCAAGTACTGACCACGTATGCAGCATGTACAGTACTTGTTTACAGCTGGTCAGGTTCAGGGAAATGGGAACAGAAATAACATTAAGATTCTTGGGCAGAACACTTACTGTGCAGGTTAATTAGGACTGTATTTGCATAATGTTCATTTTGAATTATAAAATTTTAAACATATCCTCTGATTTTTCAGATAATTTTTAAACTGTTTTACTGCACAGTGAATACTGGATAACATTTAATGTCCGGTAATAACTCCCTTGAATGGTTTGCTACTTATAAACTGCAGAATCATCTCCAAAGACTAATGAAGAATATTCTGGGATGCTTGATTGATTAATTAAGAATTTAAACTTAGCATTGCAGCTCAAAAACTATATTAATAAAATTAGCCAAAGTTTACCTCTTAACAATGGTCTTAAAGACTAAGTAAATATTCTAGGAGGATATATAAGGTAGGGTATTGGCTCATCTTTGGACAAGAGCCATTCAACTTTCAATTTTTCAACTATCCCCCTCTCTATTTCTCCCTCCTGCTACAGGATATTCCTGACTTGGCACTGTTTTCTTCCTTTTGTCTTCAATTGTTTAAGTGACTTGAAAGAAAGAAAAGATTATTCATGCAAGACCTGAAACTTAGCTTGCTTTGATAGGATATATTATTATTTTGTAATGCCACCACTGGCCTTCCCTTAAATGAACCTTGAATGACCAAGCCACAGTAGCTAGCCTCAGGAATTTATCCTTGAGTGGGGTACTATAGGACATGGATGTTGCTGTTACTATTTATGATTTTGCATACATAATTCCTCTGAAGAGAATCTTTGTTGCATTAAGCAATGCATAAGTTCTCTGAATAGAATCTCAATTATATCGAGAAATTCTATTCCTTTTGTAACTATATTTTTATTTTATCCATGTCAGGAACACATACTGACCAAAAAAGTGGTGCATATTAAATACTGTACAGTATAGATTTAAAAAGTCTAGTAGGTTGATTAGAGAGCCTGGTCAATTCTGTACACAGGGTAAGCTTGCTTAAGTATGAGGCTTTTGGTAAGTAAGTGGCCAGAAAGTTTTTTGCCATGCCACTACTGGGAATGAGTTGAGTGCCCTCCCTTAAATTATATGGCTTAGGTAGTCCAGCCTCATGGCTCCTGGATTGGGGCATGAATGTTACCTTCTAATAGAGTATATATAATATTAATACTACAGGGTATATAAAAGATATATGGGTGACTTTGTAATTGCCTCAAGATTGTAGACAAACCACTTTTTTAATATGGTAGTGCTATGGCACAGAGGGTGTGTGTTCCACCAATCTCTCAGAACAGCTGGGTTCGGGTCAAGGTCCAGCATCATTTAACTGACTGCCCGAATCAAAGGTGCTCACTGGCTGGCCTTCCCATCCCTTGGCCACCCACATTTTCTCTCATCACCTGCCTTTTGCCCCATATAAGGCTTCTCTTTTTACAGTAATTTGATTGCCCTCTTTTTACCATTTCTGTGCTTACCTTAGTGCCAAATAATCCCTCAGGGCTTGGTGCTTGTTCTCATTGTAATATTCTGATATACCAAAGTCAATGTAATTCCTTCATTCACATGGATTGGCACTTGTTCCCTCATGAGTGTGTAAATATGGATAATTGAAGACTGTTCTAATCCAGAAAGACTTTGTATCACAAGGGAAAAAGGAGAGTACGCACATGGAAAAAAAAAAAAGGAAGTAGGTAGGTTGGTCTAAAGGGGCGCCAAAGCCCTTGACCCTTTGCAATGCTGGCCAGTTTGAACCCCCCCAACCAGTGCCAACTGAATTGATTTGAGGAACCTAAGCAACTTAAAATGATGTTGGCCTAAGAACATAGCACATTATGCTAAGACCCTTAAAGTTTATTCTGTAGACAAACAGTGCATAACACCCACCTTTCATGTGGCACTGTTAGTATGTAACCTGTGTGATGTGCAGCGTGGTCTGGTATGGGGCATTCTAATTGATTATTAGAAAACTCCAGACTTTCAGCAAAATTAATGTTTCATTCGTCTAAAACAGAGTTGTACTATTAGTGGCAGAATGGTAACATCAGTCTGCTTGAGAAAGTAATGAACATTAGTTCGAATTCTGGCCATTCACACTCCATAAAATTCCCCCTGACCTTGGTGGCATCATAAAAATACACCATAATGTCTAACTATCTATTGCCAGACGACTCAATCCCCGAAGGGGTGGCCACAAATGAATCGCCTCCATATCCGAGGCAAGTCTTTGTTTTCAGTTGACATCATTTTTTTTTACAGGGGAGGGTAATAATGTACTAGAGGTTAAGAGCATTACAAAATGTATTAACATCTACAAAGAAATTTAATCAAAGGACTGGGAGAGAAATTAGAATCAAGGCAATCATAACAATGTTACTGTTTATGTATATAATTTAGGTATATATTCATAACATGGAAACTCCCTTTGAGGGCTGGCCAAGATAACAAATGTTAGTGTCTATATTCAGATAAACTGATTAAATCTTTGCCTCCAGTCTCACGGCAAAACAAAGACCAAAAGCTAGAAATTCATAAATGGATATTAAAATTTAGGCAGACCTACTGGAACTTGAATTCCAGTCCTTGGGGTTAACACTTTAGCCATTTAGCCACTAGTTTATCCCTTATTAAGGTTGCTATTGGTCTTTATACATACAGTCTCTATACTCGTAGCTACCGACAGCTCGAAAATATTATAATGTTGTGAAATGTGGTTGTGTTTGGTAATAGATTTTTATTTTTTAATAATCCTCTACTTATATGGTGACTTTCAGAAAGGTGGATGCTGAAGTTGCTACAGGACTTTATTATAGGGGAAATTTAATTACAGCAACAGCTCTTAAATAACTGTGATTTGTTCATTCATACTTCTTGTAAATGCATTGTTGCTTAGCAGGTTTGATGGATAAATATATATGAAGCATATTTACTTATTGTGATATACTGTACCTTATGAGCTTTAATTCAGTATGGTATGCATGTTTGTGGAGTACGATAGTAGCATATAGAGCAGTGGTTTCCAACTAGGGATTCATGCATGTTATATTTACTATATTTATACGGGAATTAGGAACCATGACTTCTGTTGAAAATTAGTGCTATACTGTACATTTCATACAATCCTTAATAAAACTGAATGCAAAGCTTGCAGCATTTAATGCAGCTATGAGGGAGCGAGGCTACTGGAACATGGAATGAAGCTATGAGAGAAGGTGCTGGAGTAGAGATTGAGGAAGTTAGTTAGGATTGATGAGTGCCAGTTTGGTTTTCAAAAGGGAAAGTCAACGATAGATGCAATATTTATAATGAGGCAATTACAGGAGAAGTATGCAGAGAAGAAGAAAATGCTGTATATATAATGTTTTTGTAAATCTGGAGAGAAGGCATTTGATAGAGTTCCAAGAGTGGTAATCAGATGGGCTTTAAGGAGACAAAAAGTTCCAGAGAGGCTGATAAATTTGGTGATGGCTTTGTATGTTAACACCAGATCAAGAGTTAAGACTGGAGTAGGAATATCAGATGAGTTCGAGATAAAGGTGGGAGTTCATCAGGGATCAGTCCTGAGTCCTTTGCTCTTTATTGTGGTAATGGACGAGGCGACAAGGGAGGAGAGAGAAGGGGAGTTGTGAGAGTTGCTATATGCTGATGATCTGGTGATAACGGCAAGGAGTGAAGAAGAAGCGGTTGATGGGTTCAACAGATGGAAAAGTGGAATGGAAAGGAGAGGCTTGAAGATAAATATGGAAAGACTCAAGTGTTGGTTACAGGAAAGGAATCTATAGAGAGGCAAGACAGGGGAAGATTTCCATGTAGCTGTTGTGGCAGAGGGGTGGGTGTTAACTCAATTTTTTTTTGTAGTGGTTGTAACAAGTGTTGTCACTTGATGTGTTCTGGGTTGAGGAATGTGAATCAGGCAGGAGAAAACTACAGGTGTCCAGAATGTGAAAGAGGTGGGAGAGAGCAGAGGGTGGGGAGGGGGATGGAGGAAGTTTACAGATTGTTGATCAGTTTTGTTACCAAGGGGAGATGCTGTCTTGTGAATCTGGAGCAGAGGCTGCAGTGAGAACAAGAATAGCAGCTGCATGGCAAAAGAGATTGCAGGGTTGCTGGTCAATAATAAGATACCTTTGAGGAGCAGGGCAAAGGTGTACGGTGCTTGTGTGAGATCAGTTTTACTGTATGGTGCGGAGACGTGGCCAGTAAATAAGGAAGCTGAGAGAAAGATAAAGCAAAATTATTGTAGAATGCCGAGATATATTGCACATGTGAGATTGGAAGATAGGGTATCAAATGAGGTGGTGTGGTGTGGCAGATGTGTTAAATGTGTTACGGAGGTTTAGATCGAGATGGTTTGGGCATGCCAAGAGAAGGGAGGAGGGCCATATAATCAGAAGAGCTTTTGAGCTACAAGTACCAGGGAAAAGACCAGTGGGAAGGCCAAGGAAAACCTGGAAGCATTGTGTGGAGGAGGATGTGAGAACGCTGAATATTGAAGTGGAAAGTGCATATGACCGCAGGGAGTGGGAGAAACTCATAGCTTGTCCAGCCCTGTAAGGGAATTGGGACGTTAAACGTAGATGATGATGATTTGATGCAGAAAAGATTACTTTAATCTTGCTAACCTGATCAATATTGTTGTGCGGTATATGTTCAGTGTTAAGAATGAAGATGTAATTGGGAAACAAGACAAAATATGTTGGGAATCACCGATATAGCTTGCTGAAAGGGTGGGGGCATGTGGCCAAGACTCATAAAGTACCAAGAGTAGGCTTTTTCTATTATCTCAAGTGTTGCAAAGGGATAAAATTTTGTTCAAACACATGCACTTCAAGATATCTTTTTAGTCGATATCCTCTACTATGCATGTTGGTCACTAATACAACTTGGACCATATGTGTAAACAGTAACAACAAAATAAGCAAATACAAATTGATATAAGAATTTGTGGTCTTGATTCTGGTTATTAAAGATCATAACGAATGTAACAATAGCTGCAAAGAGTGCCATGGCCAGGTGACTCCCCACTTTATATGGCAAGAGTTGGAATAGCATTTGCATAAAATGCAATTACAGAACAATGTACTGTAGACTCTGGGTTGCTATGAGGAAAATATTTAGAATTATTACTTCAAAATGTAGTAGAATTTTTTTTGTTACTGTATCCTACCAAGCTGATCCTTCTCAGAATAGGTTAGCAGGCCTTCTCAAAATTGGTTCTTATATTCCAAGTAGTGTACAGTATCCAAAATTCTTTAAGAACATATTCCTTGCCAATCGAAAAAGCAATTGTTGTGTTGGTTGGAATCTCTGAATAAATTTTGAAATATTATTGTTGTTTATTCTTTTAATTAAACTATCCTACAAAGCTGATTTGTCAGTTTAAAATATGGATTCTACTCATTCTGACAGTTACACCTGAACCACCTGCATCGCTGTCTCATTGTTATCCTTGGTTAGTCCTCCCACTGACCTTTCCCCTTCCCTTGATCCTTCCCTGAATGGCCTTGTCCCTCCCCCTCTCCCCCACCCAGTGTATAGCTCTTCTATTTCCCACCTTTTGTCCTCTCCCGCAAGGACCATTAAGTCTACTGCTATTTGAAGGTAGGTACAAAGTGTCCAAGTCTAGAGCAAGGTAATGTCGATGTAAGCATGCTTCATTTACATCCACCTGAAAAGTAATAATTTCACATCAGTACTTGTAGTACTGCAGTAAATTGCTTTATATTTTACTTACTCAACCCATATTATTAACAACAGTAGCAGTAGTATCACTATTATTAATAGACTAGCCAATCCTTGCCTGTTTTGCGGGCTCCAGCCCCATTCCCCTTACCCGCAAAGCCTCACTGATTTTGTAAGCTCACTGCCCACTCGCCTGTATTATGAAAGCTATGCATTTGCGACGGAAATAATCTATGAGAAAATGACGTACAGGTACTAAGAAATGTATTTGACAGAAAGGATTTGATGGTAGTGATTATGGACAAGTGCCCGTACAATACCAATAATATAATACAAGATTGTCCCACATTTATACATGGGTTTGTATTCAAGAACATTCGTGGTGCATACAACGGCGTGGTACCAGTACGATGACTACATACACCCATGTCGTAATTATAATAAAACTTTGAAGCCCATTAACTAGTGCACTAATTATCACAAGACCCCAGTCATTATTATGATAAACTTTGAAGCTCCTTAATTAACTAGTGTACTAATTAAAGTTGGTTCCATAAGACAGCCACAATATACCGTAATCCGTATTGCCTTCTCAAGCAATACAAATCAAGGGGGTAATACACTCTTGGGTATTATTCAAGTGTTTGTCCATAATCTCTACCATCAATTCTTTTCTGTCAAATACATTTCTTAATACATGTACGTAATTTCTTCATAGGTTATTTCCGTCGCAAATGCATAGCTTTCGTAATACAACTACCCTTATTTGAATAAATTTTCCTTAATCCGCGGTGTGTACAGCAGCCATATTGGTGTGGACAGCCAATCACCGTGATTAATTAATGCGCCCCGATTTCAACAGCCAATCAGTGTGCTTGATTACAATGGCTTTCCTTTGTACAGAGTGTCCGTCTGTCCCCGAACGTATTCTTCAGTACTGTTTTGAGAATAACGAAGCCAGTTTAGACTTTAAACCTGTCCACGGAGTATAACCGATGTCAGTGAACTGCCCCACATATAATAAGGCCTGTATTTACGGCCACTCTCGAATAAAAAGATACCGTAATACCAATTCAAGATGGCCATCGAGTGTTTACATCGTCCCAGTAGACTGTTAAGGTTAGCCTCCGGCAGTCTACCCCGGTTAGGTCCTGGTAGTTTGCTACGGTCCTGATTAGGTTAGGTTAGGTGAGGTCTATCTAATTCTATTCAATGCGTTATAGTATTTTTCAGATAAATCTGTAGTTCATATCTGGCGAAAATGAGAGGTTTCGTTGATTGGGAGGGGGGTAGATATCTCCATAAACACTCATTTGTGACGGATGTAAACAACAGATTCGTTAAAAACACACTATAAAACATTGCATTCTGAAAATCTCGAGTTGAAAAGACATTATGGACAAACGCTTGAATATTACCCACTTTTGGTACATTGGAATGTCTTGAATCCTCCAAAGTATGCCAGGAAACAGGGCCAGATGAACAAAAGTAGGTATTTATTGAAAGAATTGCCATTTTGAAGCAGTGTTGCCAGATCCCGCTAAGCCCCAGTATTTTGCCCCGGTCATTTCCTGTACTTTACCACAGTTATTTCCCGGTAGTTTGCCCAGGTTAGGTCCCGGTAGTTTGCCCAGGTTAGGTCCCGGTAGTTTGCCCAGGTTTGGTCCCGGTAGTCTGCTGTGGTCTAGTCTAACTTAGGTTAGGTTAGGTTATATCAGGTAAGGTCAGGCTAATTTCAAAATGCCCCATTTGAATATGCCCTATCTTGGAAAAGGGGCAGGAAATGCCATAGAAGAAAAGTCTTAGAATTGTCTAAATAAATGGGTAATGAAAATAGAAAAACCGTACGCAATACATATCTACAGTACATATCTAAATTGGCATAATATTACCTTCAATGTATAGAATTTATGTCCTTGCAACTGTGCCCCTATGCCTGCAAAGAAACACAACCATTAATCCACCCACCGGCACTACTTTACTGTACTGCAGCAGAATTATTATGTGAAATTGTGAAGGATGTTGACTGACGACTCCGACCACGTGTTGACGGTGTTGTTGTTGTTGCCAGGGAAGGAATGACAGTAATTCAGTGTTGCCACGTCTGCTTGACGAAATATGCCCAACTTCAACATGAGAATTTCCCTTTTTACCTCAAGAATTTTCTCTTTACTCTTGAAGAAAATCGCACATATACCATCATCTTGTTATTTCGTCTGGTAAAAATTTTCCCATTTACGCTTGAACAATCTTTAGTTAATTTTCCCATTGGTACATACCACAGAGCTCTGTGGTACATACCTCTAATTCTCATTATCTAGGAAATATTCACCAGACTTGGTAACACTGGTTACTGTACCCACTGTAGTATCGTACATTTTGGCTTAAGATATCGTATTATGGCCGAACGTATTGAATTTTATATATATATAGTTGGATAGAAGATTTACAGGGAGAGCAATGGGAAAGGAGATGGATTAAAACACAAAAATAAAGAACGGCTTCATCATCATTAATTTTCATTGATCATAATCATTCCTTTTTTAAGGAAAGTTAATCAATTAACGTGACGTATGGTACCACATCATACTCTGCGATTGCTAATGTATAATTATAGTATAAATATATTATATTATAACTATAGTATAATTTAGTACAGCGGAGAAATACTCATCATTCCTTCTGATATTCAAAGTTTAATAACAAATGTATTAGAGTGTTTACTGTAGATTGCCACGTACACATAACAACTATAGTAGGCCTACATATTCATAATCTACTGCAACTGGATAAACACAGGATAGATTACACTGTTATAATAAAACATCCGTCATCCAAGGTCTAAAGTTTACTTTGTGGAATATCAAATAGACAAGCGAGCCATTTATCTGTATACTTTAGCCGCACACATTTACCTTGTACAGGTCAACCTCGCAGGCGTCATGAATTCATGTGATGTCAATAACTCTTTCTGAATAATAATTCAGTCATTTTGACTGATGGCTGCAAAAAAAGTAGTTGATGTGTTCTTGTGCATTTGAAATTAATATATTAAATATTCTTAACCGCCTAAGTTATATCAAATACTTTTTCACACTACATTATTGAATAACTGATTCTTGGCGCATCATTAAACAAGATTGATTTGAGGATGAAAGACCGCCCTAGGCCTGAAAGACCCTGTAGGACGAGGGAGGTGATAGAGGTTGGACAGCAAGCACAAAGGAAATAAAAGGAAAGGAGGGACAGTTGAAGAACTGAAAGGCAGCGACTGGGAGAAAGGGAGCCCAAACACTTTTCAGTATTGTCCACATCAAAGCAGCCAATACCATCCTACGGTGGTAATAAGAATAAAATACTGTACAGTTTACCCAATAACTAGAACAAGGGTGAAATATTAAAGACAATGTTAAAATCAGTATTTTATTTTGTAGCTTTTTATACATCCTGTATATACAGCAGCGTATCTTTTACAACAGTACATACCTTTGTAGAATTTTGATGACCACAAGGATCAAATCTGTGAGATTCAAATTTTCATTTACTGTAATATCTCATCGTAAAAAATATGGCTTCACGTCATAAAACTTTCGTCTCTGATTACGTATAGTCTATTAATTTATTTCTATGATATAACAACATCCAAATTATTATGTTCGGAATTGAAATTGCGACAAAGAATCATAAGAACAATTTCTGAACTTAAAAATATCAGTAGCATTACAACTAGAGCTTAAAGCATGACATTATAATTACATACTTTGGAAATGTTTGACCAACATTCATCTTAGCTTCAACATTCACTACTAACGCTATGAGACAAAAACATAGCTATGTACACGTTATCAAGTCCAGAAACACAAAGGAAACAAGATAATGAAAATAAATATAATAAAATTTGGCCTTAAATAATGATGCACGTCAATTTTGGCATCACGTCTGCTAATGATTGGTTGGTTACCTCGTTGTGCGACTCTGCAGCGCTAGAACGAGTGTTGTTGTTGTTGTTGTTGTTCCTGACACAAGCCAACGGAGTCACTATTATACTAGTGAACTCGTGTGCAGTGTACAGAGAGACCACATTGACGCTTTTTTATATAATATAAAACCGGTAACTTCTAATGTACACCACTTCCTCCAACTCTCACCTACCTCCTCACACCATCTCTCTCTCTCTCCGCTGATGCACAACACAATACGCAGTGCAGTTGATGCTGAGGGCAAGAGAGAAATCAATAATGTACTCCCTGACGTAACCTGATGTTTACGTCTCCTGAAGAAGTTATTAAGATAGGAATGATGTGAGCACAGCGACAGGAAGACTATGTATAAGAGGTGGGAATAGGGTACATGCATGAATTGATACGATTCTTCGAATGGAGTGCATGGGCACGTTTCCCTTTGAGCTGGGCTGTCGAGGAAAGAGAGGTAAGTGGGAAACTTGAGCGAAAAGTATGAACTATAGATAGTGGGAGTGATGGTCGACGTGAGAGAGCGCAGAGGCGGATCAGGGCAGGCAGTAAGTGTGTGGAGGTAGGCAGTGGTGATAGTGATGTTGGTGGGAGTGGTATCTGCAGTGCTGCCACTCAGTAATCCCAAAGCCCCTGACGGCGTCCACATAAACTCTTTTCATGATGCTACCGCAGTGACACTCAATTACTATCACGTCTTAATTCACAGTGCTGTGAACATAAGATGCAGTGAAACCCACACTGACCTAACCCAGAAATTTATTGGGGATGCAACACTTTCGGCGGGCTGAGGGAGATCTCCAGTAAATTTCTCGGTGTTGATAACGCGGGCTTAAAAAAACACTGTTACCTTTACCAATCACATGTTATCGTCATAAACAAAGTCTTCGTCGAAGAGACTTTTTGAATGACACCTACATATAAAAAAGTAGACAAAATAAACAGAACTTCGAACACACTACTTAGTAAATATCCAAGTCACCCTGTCTGTTCGAGTCCACTTGGTCCATCTTTCATACTGGACAATAATATAACAATGAATCAACCAACCTTCATCTACTACTGAGCTGGGTAAACAAACGTGTTGTTGTTGTTGACCTCGCTCGTATTGCTTTGAGAAGGTTGTCTGTTCTATTTGGCTATCAGTTTCCATGTAGAAGTAGTAGTAGTAGTAATAATAATAGTAGTAGAGTTCAGTCATCAACACAAGCATCGCCGTACAACATAGCGTCCTGCTTGACTATACATCTGTACTTCGGCGTGAGATCCTCTGAATCACTTGAACACACTGCCTTGCCTTCTTTTGTTTTGCATTTTCTCACTATCACAAAACCACACTCATACACTTTCAACTATATATAATTTTTATATATTTTTTTCATATCCAGAAGGGTAAGTATTGTAATACACTTTAAAGAAAAATAATTAAATCACACGAAAGCACGTTAATAAATCTTGTATATAATTATAAGTATTGTGGAAGAAAACAGTTTGAGGATGCCGCTCTGGGTACAAACATGGATCAGTTAGGACAAAAGCTGGTATAACACTGGCACGTATTTCTTTGTCCTACATCCTTTAACCAGAACTCTTTGGCTCACTTGTCATGGTCAGATTCTCGAGTGTCCATCATTTATCCGAGAACATCTGACAGGAGGACGAATAATGAAAATGTGCCCGTGTGATACCCGCTTACAGGAAGGTTACTGAAGAGCGGCTTGGCACAGTGTGTGAGGCGGGGAGGGACGGCTTGGGTCTGGTGCAAGGAGGTTGTATCTATCCTCCTTGGTCTGGTGCGGCTGGTGGGACGGGGCAGGAAGGGACGGGGAGTGGGAACGGGGCCACTTACATATATTTTTTTTTTTTCCAGGACGGAACCACATACAAGCCCCGAATTGTCCGGCTCCGTAAAACTGGTTTCATTTGGTGGTTCCCGAGTTCAACAATTTACTACAAGGTTTCAGTGGTGGTTCCACATCTCTAAGGTTTGAATAATTTCAAGAAAGGCAAGAAGTGTAACTCTTAAATAAAGGTATTAACTGGAAGTCCATTTGTAAGTGTCTTGAGGAAATTGGAAGATTTACAGTAAGGTAAGTTTAGGAAGACTGGGAGTTGCTATCCTAATTGTCTATGAATTATGAGGTTTGACATATAATCTACAAGGATTGCATGACAAAACTCTGTACATTCAGGGTCAGAAGTCATGTCTCTTCCAATAACTCGTACACTGAAGGTTTTCGTTCTAATTTTGTGCATGGCTGACCTTGTGTAGGTAACGTATAAATGGGTGTACAGTACACAGCATTTCAGTAGAAATTGAGGTCTTCCTTCATGTTTACATGATTATTTATTGTCGTGAGGTATTGAAGACAGAGAGGAACAACTTCTGCCCCTGACTATACATGAAAGTATAAATCAGAAGTTTGAGCTGTATTATACATGAATACTGGATGAATAAACTGCATTACCAATAACGACTGAGAGTGGCTTGGAGTATCTTAGGTTCATCTGACAGAGAAATAATTCCTAGTAAGTCTGGAAATATAAAGTCAGGTTTTGTATTTTAGCCATCAATTAATGATCTACATGCACTGAAAAAAAGACATCCAATTTGATTGTCCTACTTTAAAAATAAAATCCAACGATCAATATTGTCAACAAGTTATCACAAACAACACTGGAACACCACTACGTCCAGACAAATACCGTGGAGAGTACCAAGTCTAGGCAAGATATATTATACTCACATCAGAAATTGAAAAACTATACACTTTTAATTAATTAGTTCCCCGTAGCATCACAGTTCAACATTGTGACCTAGATATAAATTGGTTGAAAAAAACAAAAAAACAATATCACATCAATTTCCAACATTCGCCCCTAGCAAGGTGAGCACCACCCTGGGTCCTTGTGGCTCCCAGGTGCGCAGGGAAGCTTGATTTGAGCCTCACAGGCTAAAAATTAACCCTCTCATGAGTCACAAGTCTTTTTGGTGAGGAAGGCACGATGGAGAATGATTCTTAGGTCAGGTATGGGAAGTGTGGTGGCGGCGGTGAGTTCAGATTCATGCATCTCGTAATTTTAATGCAACCCTTCTCCCCAACACGATAACGAACATCGCTAGGGGATTATTAAGTTATAAACGTGATACAGTAAATAATTATGACAGTCTAGTCCAGGATTTATCCGATGATTGCTTAGTAAAATATGAGACAAAATATCAAAAGCCTTCTCCCAACTACACTTTATTTCTATGCCTTATTGGTTGTCTTTCATAAGACCTTTCATAAATTTTTACAAGCATGAACTCTTCTCTCACTATACATCGTGCATAAGGTCATTCTGTATAGACTGAAATTTGAACCAGGGTCAAGTAAGGCTCTAAAATGTTTACAAGACTCAATCAGACGTCTGTTCGAATTCTAGCACCGCCTGTGGTGATATCTGACATTTCAATTTATGACTTTGACCGCATGTGTACCGAGGCTCACATCGCAGCTCCCAACATCCGCCAAGACCTGCAGGTTAAGGACAGCAAGCTAAGAGCTACAGTAGATCACCGATGCAGAATTAATGCTGTGTCGGCCGTTCCATACTGTGATGCCTAATGATTTGACACACTATCATAGCACTTGCAAGTTTGAAAGCACTCATTAGTAATCTCCATGAATCACACTACTCAGTAACTAAAAATAAGAATTATATTACAGTCGGGTCTTGTGCAGAGAACAAGTACAGGTACAACTGGCTGGTTACAAGAACTCCTGCGCGTGCGCAGTGACAGCCTTGTGCGGCAACGCCCCGCGGCGCGACAATGTGGACTGGTGAGGTCCTCCACACCTTTGACTATACACACGTACAATCTAGTCTAAATGCCCGACATTAATGGCATATTTACAAAAATAAAATTATCAAAATAAATTCCACGTCAACAGTGGAATATTCCCTCCATAAAAATGAAGATATAGCCATTTAACAAAGCTAGATTTGTATATACTATATTTTTGTTAGCATAATAAACATATATGCCATATGAAGACAATTCTGCCATTCATAATTATTGTTTTCTTTACATGTACAGGTGGGTGAGCAGGAGACAGTAAGAAGGTGGGTGCCAGCTGCTGTCTCACTACCTCTACACAGGAGGGGGAAGAAGGACAGGCACACTCAGGGTTCAGTCATCGTCCTTCTTCTCTGGCTTGAGATCAACCATGGCATGGAGCTCCTCTGGTGAGTACCTGTAATATAATGAGCAACTACATTTAATAAGGCAAGTATTGTTTACACAAAGCATTTCTTCAACTGAGGTTGACGTCAATATCAATATGCAAAGTCTGTTTTACTATAACTGATGGTAATTGTCAACAATTAATACTGTAAAGGCTAACCGTGACTCATTGATGCTTGTCATACAAGGTTAGAAATTAAAGTTACATATGTAACGTATTTGTTGTTGATTTACTGTACTATAACATTTCCTCAAGTTTCCTAAAATAAAGTACAAACTATTCATTATTTCATCACTAATTTCGTATAATAGCAATGGATTATTGTGTCTTGTAGGTCAATGAATTAAACCAAATATAAATCTTAAATTACACAGTGTCCTGCTTAGGTAGGCAATTATTATCTTTAAACTGTGTTCCATGAACACTAATATAATCATCAGCTCAGAGAAATTTTGGAAAAAAGTTATAAAATGAATTGGACGAGCATGAAAACAGATGTTAAACAAGTTCTGAAAACCGATTCTTACCCAAGAAGGGACTGGAGGTCACAGACAAAACGGTAGACATATCGCTTGCCAGCCGTCTTGTGGATGATGTTTTTGTCGTAGTAGTATCTTAGGCCTCGGGAGAGCTTCTCATAATTCATCTTGGGTTTATTCTTTCTGAGGCCCCACAGCCGCGCCACCTCGTCAGGGTCTGTCAGCTTGAACTCCCAGCCGTCACCCGTCCAGGAGATGTGTTGCTGCTGCTTCTTGTCCGTGAGCAGCTCCAGGAGGAACTGCCACAGCTGGATGGGCCCAGAACCAGTGAAGCAGGGTCCTGTGCCTGTCTGGTAGCCCAGGGTCGCAGAGTTGGGTGCCAGCAGGCCAGGAGGAGGCTTGGTATCTGGTGTGGCCACGTCAGTACGTGCTGGTAGGTAGTGGGTGGGTAAACCACCGACACCACTGTTGATTTGTGACAGGTCATGTCCATGTGAGGCTGCCGTTGCCCATGGTTCTAGGGCTTGGGGGACGGTTTGGAATTGTGGTGGGTCGTAAGGGGTGGAGTACCCGTCTGGATACTCGTGTGGGTACCTATGGGTGGCCGTGGGTTGTGGGTACTTGAAATAACTGAGTCTGTATTTGTCATGAAGACTGTAGAAGTCTTGTGCAGACGGGTCGAGGTAGTGCACTGTTGGATGGTGGGCATCAGGCAAGGTGTGGTAAGGTTCAGGGTCTGCCTCCGTGTAAGGTTGTGGCACAAACCCTCCCGGTGACCCTTCTGACGGAGGCTCACTTACGGGACCCATACTCTCCGCACTGGGATAGCCACCTGTGGAGAAAGAGAGTGGTGTTATAACATGGAAATGATCTGAAGTAAAAATAATAAGAAGCTAAATAAAAAAAAAAATGGATAACAATAAGGTAACTGAAGGAAATGACACCTCTTAAAAAAAAAAAAAAAGAGACAGTAGGTCACTGAACGTGACAAATTACACTTCTCAGATATCCTAAACAATACAATTGTAAATTTATATTTTGACTCCTGATATACAGGAGATGCTAATAAATAATAACAATGGAGAAACAGCATTTCTGCGTCTGTGAATATTAAAAAGCGATCTTTGAGAAATGCTCTTAATCTCCTGTAAAGTCAACTTGTAAAGGAATTAATAATGTGTAACCCCCTAGTGCAGCGAATTACAATGAAGTAACAAATAACCTACCCGTGTGGCTGTAACACTTCCGGTAATACATACACACAAACACATGCGAATACATTTACCCTTTAATATCCTGTTGATTATGTTATTTTCCGCGAAAAAAAAAAAATTATTCACAACACATATAAAATCAGTCTCCGGATACACTGATAGAGGAGGACAGGACTCACTGTAACTATGACGAAACTGATGAGGCTTCACTCCATACAAGGTCCAGCAGACCATGTTCTTGGTCACAACAACTTCAAACTACACACACAACTCACAATACAGGTAATTAATCACTCTAACTTATCAATGATAAAAGAAAATTTGATGATGTCTGTATTGCCGTATTTGCATTATTTAAGTAAACAAACTCGCAGAAATAAGTAGACGGAGCGGACTGAATGGGTACATGGATTTATAAGTTTTAAATTAGTAGCAAATGATTGAATACTGACATAGAATGTTACAAAAATTGAAAATTTACCGAGTGTAAACTGTTTAGAAAAGGTATAGTTGTAGATAGTATATTATGTAGAAAGAAACGTTATGAAGCAAACACCGCAGTGGAGAGTTTATGAGGATTAATGTTAAAAGTAATTAGTGAATTGGAATGTACAGCTACACGACTGGTAACCGAATGAGGCACGGACTGAAGGCTGAGGCTCTGGCACAAGGAAAAAAAATCCATCCGCTGTCGACTGTATCTGGAGGAAGGTGAAGACCAACTCCAACGTCTCTTCCTGGATGACGCTGAGGACCAACTGCCACGTCTTGAGGCCCCTCACTCCTGCGCACCCCGTCCCTCACACCCTCACTCTCTGGCCCCATGCCCCAATCATCCCCAGGCCCTAATTCTAGCCCTTCTGAGCTCCAGGTACAAGGGTGGTACTTGGGTCACGAGTGGAGGCGTGGGTTATGAACCTCGTGGCTTCTTCCCAGACGTAATGGCAGCTTCTGAGTACAAGAAGAACCTACTTCCCAGTCGTTTCGCTGCCACTTTGACCCTACGACCTGTGCATTTTCTAATCTGCTAATTGGGTTACGACCCCTGACCTGTGGGGGTATTGTGCCGGCAGCCATTCCCGAAAGTTACCACCTCGCCGCTCCCTCTCTCAGCACACCACCGCCTCCACTCTCACTCCCAGCCGGTAACGGTACGATCACAAACTGACACTGCTTTAAGTCGTGCAAAGCTTCAGTCACTAACTCTCTTCTTTAACCGAGAATAAGCCTAGTAGGTATCCAGGTTTCACCATTTCTACTTTTCATCTGAGAATAAACTTGTGCAGATGCAAGTTGACTATACGAGTTCATGTTCATTACTTTATAAACGTTTCTACTTTTCATCGTGGAAGAAACTTTGTGGGTGAGTGAGCTGCTTGATAACAATAACTTTACTGAGTCAACAGCAAGGAGTACTCCCTGATGCACACAAAATTATAACCGAACAAGCTGCAATTCAATTGTTAAGCTGGTATAATAATCGATAGACTAAAACTTTTCTTTTTCACGAAAACTTGTAAAAAGAAGTAAGGGGAACAAATGGAGCCTGCAATTTTGGTGGGAAGGGAAACTCACGGCTTGGATTAGCCCTGAGATCCAATAGTAATTTACATCTTAATATGTCGCTATTACACGACCAACCACATAACATTGCCCGGGTAATTGGTCCAAATGACGACCAGTGTTCTTTTGTGTGGCTCTTGGGTTACGAGACCTGGCGTAGAAGGTGACTTATTCTGGCGAGTCGTCTCACATTATTTGACTTGCTGATGAGGCTGCCACATATTGACTTTTTATATGGAAGTTTCTCATGATTTGAATTACAGGTGAAAGTCAGTATGATTTGACTCAGAGGTGAAGTTTCTGTTGTTTGACTTGTAGGTATAAGTTCTATTGTGTGATTTATTATAAGCAAAGTTTCTGTTATTAGACTTGCAGGCGAGTTTCTATAACTTCACGTACAGGTGAAGTTTACATTATCTAAAATTTATCTTTTCATCATTACGACAAAACTGCTAGCAAAGGTTGTGTACGGCCAAAAGTTTAATAAAAATCCAGGCTTTCACTTTGTGCTGCTGTAGGAACAAGTATTTAGGTAACAATCTGGGGTAAGTTAAGGGACCCTGCATGTGGTGTAGTCAGAAAATTGGAGTAATGCGAGTCTTTCAAATATTGCCAAGAAACACCACCCATATGGAAGAAGCGTGTTTCGTGGCGTGGTCAGGAGGAATCAGAAGCCTCTAGTTTTCATACACGATCACAGGGTCCTTAAGGGGAGATTCTTTGGTTGGTGAATTGGAAGGTCTCTGATTCCTCCAAACTATGCCACCAAAGAGAAAATCCCCTATTAGTAATATTAAGGACGTTTGTTCCATGGTATAGTTTGGAGGAATCAGTATCCTTTCAATTTACCAACAAGAGAACCTCCCCTTAATTAATTAAAGCGTTGAATACAGAAGGCAAAATGCAGATAGTGGGGAAACCTGGAATCTGAAGAGACGCTTTAATTAAGGGAGGAAAATCTTGTTGGTAAATTGGAAGGCTACTGATTCCTCCAAACTATACAAGGAAACAGACAACCCCAGTGTTACCAGTAGGGGATCTGTTTCGTGGCATAATTTGGAGGAATCACAAGGCCATCACTTTACCAACAACAGATTCCTCCTCCCTTAAGGTTCTAGTGGTATACTTTGATGGGAGAAGTTCAGTGATAGTGGTGTACAAATTTTATGTTGGTAAATCTGGAGCAAGTGAATCCTCCAAACTATTCCAAGCAACAGAACACCATTATTTTTGTTCATCTGGTCCTGTTATCAAGGCACTTCAATGTAACAAAAGTGAATTACCCCCTTAACAGGATGTCTCTTGTTCTTATCTGTACATTGGAGATAATTGATTCTTTCAAAATGTGCCACAAAGCAGAATCTATATTGATGGAGGTTGTTTCTAATCAGTAGTTTTAATGTGAAAGTCCTGAATTAACCCAGTCAGGATTCGAACCCACTACATCCAGAATAGTAAGAGGTCACGCAACCAAGAGGTCACAACTTGTACACACACACACACACACACACACACACACACACACACACACACACACACACACAACACCAGTAACAAACAACAACCATCCTTAACACACGAATCCAGAGAGACTGAAATGCTAAACGTTTTCCCAGCACGTCCTCTTCCTTCTCAACATCTTTCTTCTTCCTTTATTTCTTCTTCCTCCTCCTCCTCGCAAGGAACATACTGCCCCAGGCGCTGTCCGAAGGTGAAACCCATTAGAGTGATTGATTTGTTAAGACTCTTTGAGCAAGCAGCCTGAGGACGCGGGGCTTACGACGGGGAAGCTGTCTGTTGTGAGGAGGTGGTGAAAAAAGGTGTTTGGGTATAGATGGTGCTGAGGTGTGTGTCAAATGTGCAGGAGTGAGATATGTCAAAGTGCGGAGTGAGAGAGAGAGAGAGAGAGAGAGAGAGAGAGAGAGAGAGAGAGAGAGAGAGAGAGAGGTGAATTATGGTGTGTGAGGTGTTGGGGGCGAGTAGTTTGAGTAGGAAAGTGATGTGTGGCGAGAATTCTACTAACAAAATCTGGGAGTTCTATTTAAATGAAAAAAAAAAAAAAAAAAAACACACACACACATATACTGTATATAAATACGTACACAAAGAAAAGAGAAACAATAGACAAATGTATAAAGAAGTGGCAGTGACTGATGAGACTAAAATACATATACGATTGTCTTGGGAAGTTCCTAGTTAATACTGTATTCCTGACAAAGAGAAAGGGAGCACACATCCCCCTACTCAGTGACTGGCAGTTGGGATGGTAGAAGGAAAGGGCAGAGTGGCAGAACGCAGCTAGGTGGTGTTGACGGCAATGTGGTCTGGGTTAATGAATAATGGTGGAAGGTATCTGAAGTGGCAGAGTGGCAGCAATATGGCAGCGGCAGAGGGGTTGGGGGCCGTATGGGGGGCTGTGCGAGGCGGCGGGGTCAGGAGGGGGCGGCAGATGGGGGGCCACAGGTCACGCCCCAAACATTATGATACTAACCCAATTCACAGCCAATTAAAGGGAAACTACCGGGTAAGCCACCGACCGACCTCTCATTGGCTGCGCGTGCCCCCTTCTCTCTTGCAGGAAGCCAACAATAGCGATAAGAAACCAGACAGACAATCAGACATGAATCTCAACCACATAGGAAATAATACACATGATGCCGTCTCGTACATGCATGGAAAACATACTATGATATAAATGACAAGAAAAGCATACACATAACTATACATACAAGAAAAAGGAAGAAGGCTAAAATTGTAAAAACCTTTCCACCTCATCACACAGAAAAGTTAGAATTACCACCAGTAATGATTTACTTCCTCCCTATACTACTTTCACGCTCTAACTGTGTTATCATCATCCGTATATGCATGAGTGGTATTTGCATGTATGTATATATGCATGTGTGAGTTACTGTGTGACATCTTTCGTCGACACAGCCCTCTCCAACTCCATGCAGTACCACTCCTCTCCACGAGGGTGAGTGAAAGAAAGCCAGATTTAATGCTACACTTGTAAGAATAATGCTGGGAACTACATAGGGAGGGTCGGCGAACTAGTGACGGTGCTTGTACAGTACATTATACGTGACAGACACCAACCACCTTTCTTCTTCTTCTGCTGCTGCTGTTGTACACCTCACCTCCTATCAAAAACCCTCCAAGATTGGCTCTACTTTCCCGCTCCCTCCTTCTTCCCCTTCTCCGGGCTGTCAACTTTCTAAAGTGGCTAATTGATTGGGTGGGTCACGAAGAGTCAGAGGCAGGTCATGGGTTTACGAGTGTGTGTGCCTTGCTGTCCCTGTCACGGAGGATGCCAGGTAAAGCGGGTATCTCACTAACACATTATTTTACTGTCCTCTGGCCTATCTAAAGTTTCCTACGTCCACCACCATGTTCTCAAAGGGTTAAGAGAATATTCCAGGGACTATAAAGAGAACATTTGGTTAGAGATTGGAGACTGAGGGAAAGAGGACGAATTAAAATATGTGTTATTATAGTGTGATATATATACTGTACCTTTCTCCCTCGCTAACGAATGCGGAGTTATTACACGGATGATTACTGATGGGTCTCCTTCCTTACTTACGTCCTGTGTTTCGTGAATATGTTAGTGACATATCTGTTTTCTGCTTACCTCGCCCTCATCATGCCAATTAATCGGTTTTAATTCTCATTAAGCTATTATATGCTGTATATATACTATTCGTGTCAATAGTGTGTGTGTGTGTGTGTGTGTGTGTGTGTGCAAAGTGGGTGGGGACACAACAAGAAAAGGGCGTGGTTTACTAACTCAAGTTACGACGCAAAACATCCGCTCAAAATTCACACCAGCCTTCCCTACAACTACAACTCTCTCTCTCTCTCTCTCTCTCTCTCTCTCTCTCCAAACCCAGTCCAATCTAATTTAACTCCTTGTACATACTATGACTAAACACACCTTAACCCTTCCTAACTATACAAACCGCAACGAATATAATCAAACCCAACTCGATGCAACCTAACTTAAATAAATCCAAACCTATCCAGACCCAACCCTAACTGATGGTGTCTGTTATGATAAATTATAATGATATATTTTTGGAGTAAGATCTGGAACTAGACTAATATGTCTCTCAAATAATACGTGGGTTCTGTGTGTGTGTATGTGGGTCCGTTTATATAATTATGTGCATGTGTTTATGTGCTACTATAAATATGTATACATGTGTGTATGTGTGTTTGTTTTTGCTCGTGTCATAATGAGTGAAGTTATGTGTGTGTGTATAATGATGAAAATATGTTGGTATGTGTTTATAATTAAATACACAAAAACACCATGACCGGAAAAGCTCGTGTCCTATATTTATATATGTTGTGGTGGAACACTGATAACAAGGCACAGCTGTATAGTGATAGTAATAGTCATGGTGATAGTGGTGATAGTGATGGTGGCAGTGGTTATAGTGATGGTGGCAGTGGTTATAGTGATGGTGGCAGTGGTTATAGTGATGGTGGCAGTGGTTATAGTGATGGTGGCAGTGGTTATAGTGATGGTGGCAGTGGTTATAGTGATGGTGGCAGTGGTTATAGTGATGGTGGCAGTGGTTGTAGTGATGGTGGCAGTGGTTATAGTGATGGTGGCAGTGGTTGTAGTGATAGTGACAGTAGCTGTAGTTCTTTTTTCTATTGTGAAATTGATTATGAGTGAAAGCTATAGAGTTGGATGCTATCACGTGTATAATGAAAAGAGTGTGTGATGTCCAAAGTCTGTCATAGAAGTGATGGTAGTAATATAGCGGATCAAAATAATGATGAATACAACATTACTCTGTTGTTGAAAGTGATGGGTAATAATTATAATAATATTAATAATATTATTAATATTAATATTACTAATATTAATAATATTAATATTACTAATAATAATATTATTATTTATTATAATGATAAAATAAAAATAACATTTCTTTCATAACAATACTACTACTACTAATAATAATATTAATAATGATGATGACAACGACGAAGGGACTAAAGTAAGGTCAAGTTGTACAAACTCTCGGGTAAGATTCTGCCTCACTTCAGTCAAGCCCTTCAAGTTTGGCCAGGAAACAGACGCTCTTAACGTTACTAATAGGGGATCTGTTTCGAGGCATAGTCTGGAGGAATCACGGACCTTCTAATTCACCAACAAGAGAATCTCCCCTTAACTTTAATCTGTGTTGAGGTGAGATTCTGTTGGTGGTAAACTGGAGGCCTACCGATTCCTCCAAACTATATAAAAAAAACAGACACACCCATTTGTAACATTGAGGTCTTATGTTTCCTGGCATAGTTTGGAGGAATCAGTAGTCCTCCAACATACCAACAACAAGAAAAGTTTCCCCTTAAACTTTTCCTGTAATTGTCGAACATCAATATGGAATTTGACATTGAGGTTTTCGCTTTATCAAGAAATTACAATGCAGAAACAGAGAAAGTAGAGAAGGGATCACAAGGGGTATTTTATGGTTGAGAAATACACAAATAAAGATTAAGGAGAGGCATGAAGAGAGTGTGGTTAAGGAGAGGTATGAAGAGAGTGTGGTTAAGGAGAGGTATGAAGAGAGTGTGGTTCAGGAGAGGTATGAAGAGAGTGTGGTTCACTAAAGTAATGAATCTGTTGGGAATCCCGAGTCTGTTTGTGTTACCAGAGCTTCTCCTGAAATCATGTGGAGTCGTCAACTCTCGCTTTTCATCTTCAATATAATTTCTGTTGTCATTACTATCGACATCGTTATAATAATAATAATAATAAATAATAATAATAATAATTGTTGTTGCTTAACTTTGTAAACTTGTGTGAATCCTGTCCGTTTCTCTATAAGGAGTTTCATTTTAAGTTCTTTCTTTACCTTTAGTACAAGCCCCAAGAGGAAGGTGCATCATATGAATACTTTAGTCACCCTTTACGTCTATCTAAATGAAATTATCAATGCCTACACGTGTATGGTTGTGACACGAGGCTGGGAGTGAATGCATAACCCGCGGGACCTTTCTACCAGCTTACCCTAAACTACACCGGATGTTTTGGTAACATCTCGCCCCGACTACCGATAACCCGCTCACAAAGACGATTCTCCCAGGCACGCACACCGTCTCCTTCGCTCTTACTGCACCGACCTTCTTGCCCGCTGGTCACTCAACAACCCCAAAGACAACAGGGTCAAGGGGTTCTGCCTCACTGACTTGTAAAACACTCATCTGGTTGAGGGTTTGTGCTACGTTATCCAGTCTATATCGAGGAAAATGGTGTCTGGTGTGAAGGCTTCTTACAAATTCAGGGTTTATACGTTTTAGTGAAAATAAGAGTAGTGTTCAGAAAATAAACTTGAAGCCTAAAAACCAGCAGGAGACGCCCTACTTAATTATCATACTCGCCACTGAGAACCTCCCAAGTATTAATTAAAAGTTGAAGGCAATTAATTATTCCTGGCGTAATCTTGAGAATATCTTTCAAGTCAGTGCAAAATTTCGATGTTTATATACCGTCTAAGCATTCAATATCCTAATTCCCAATCCAAAATATCGGAAAAGAGGGAACTACCCATCCACTACACCAGAAAAATAGGAAATTAATAAAAAAAATCAAGATCCCCAGCAAAGTAAACTACTCCCCTTACACAGGCAGGCAGGCAAGCAGTCAGTGAACATAACCCAAGCAATAGGAGAAGCTGTGTTGGTGTAGCACTTGAGTCTTCAGCCGTGATTTCTCAAGATACTTCACCACTCACTCACTCCTCTCACATCTCGGGCCAATTACACACTCACACACTCATGATATTCTTTCTCTCTTGCATCCCTTCACCACCCCACACACACACACACACATACACTCTACTCTCCTCAACACACTTCTTCCACATGCATACTTCTCCTGTCTCACTCGTTTTCACACTCACATACTCACTCACTCACGTCCTTGTTCATGCAGTCTCGATCTTATACTCTGTTCCCTCACAACTGTATTTGTTTATTAATCCTTTTTATTTGTACAGTAGTCCTGATACAAGACAACACCTATACATTTTATCATATGTCCCCCTCCCCCCCATCACCACTTCCTTATTTCTTCCTAGGCAAACATAGAATAGGACTTCCTAGTTGTATCCTGCCCTAGTGGAGGGATAGATTAGTCCTACAAATCTTACTCCTATGCACTCTATTTTATCACACACAAACACACACACACACACTCTTTCATGTACAGTACTCAAACCCACACATCCCTCCTATTTACCAACTCATTCACACACGGTCCCTCCCCCACACTCTTACTACCACTCCCTCACACACACACACCTTCAACACCCACCCAACCACACACACACACACACACCTTCAACTCCCACCCAACCACACACACACACACACACCTTCAACACCCACCCAACCACACACACCTTCAACACCCACCCAACCACACACACACACACACCTTCATCACCCACCCAACCACACACACACACACACTCCTTCATCACCCACCCACCGTGCGCCCCGCCTTATAGATAAACTCCAGCTCAACTAACTAGATTCTCCAGATACCCAGCGGAAGTGACGCTACTCCACCGGATATCCTGCCACTGGAGGAGTGTCGCAAGCGGCGCTACATCGACCCACCGCCGCAAGGGACTGGCTGCGGTGGACACTGCGGCAGGGGAGAGGAGAGAGAGAGAGAGAGAGAGAGAGAGAGAGAGAGAGACGAGAGAGAGAGAGAGAGAAGAGAGAGAGAGAGAGAGAGAGAGAGAGAGAGAACACACAGCATGCAGAGATGAAAAAGAAAAGTAAGGAAGGAAGTGGTCTGGGAGGAATGCACAAGACGAAGAGATAGACAGGAAACTAAAGATGGAGATGTATCCGTGGGAAGGCTAAAGAGAGGACTAGTGACACAGGTCAGTGGAGTACAGAGGAAAGCGAAAAGATAAAGGACGACAAGCCACAATATCACCCAACACCACCACCACCACTAACAGCATCAATTACAACCAGAACTTTCAGAAACTATACAAACCTTCGTCGGGTCGTAAAAGTCTTATAAGAGTGACAGAGTGACAAACCATATTTCACTCTCAGTAAAGTGTAGTTTGAGTAAATGTGTTTTTTTTTTTTTCCTGGATTCAGATCTAGGTCCGGATCTCTCTTAATTAAGTAGCCTACACGAAATGCTATATATATATGTTTTGTGAACACTTTATGAAGAAGAGAATTGCTACTAATTTGCTATCGGTTACAATGGGATAAAGTTCAGAAAAAATTCGGGAACAGGATGAGTAAAATATAATAATGAGACGTACGGTATATTAATTATCTATGTTACCCACACAAAGTTATTGAAGATAAAAAGGTCGACACATATTATATAGATTAAAAAACGTTACCAATAATCAATGATGTCTGAGAGAACTTAGTGACCAACCAACCACTGTCAAACGTTGCAATAATCATAGGAGAATAGATGAATTAATTTACCCTGCCACCATATACTGTAATAACTACCCTTATGAAGTCAGCTGTGCGGCAAAACACAAAACGCGCTGAACTTTTGGACAGAGAAAATTACAAAAAGAGAGAGAGAGAGAGAGAGAGAGAGAGAGAGAGAGAGAGAGAAGAGAGAGAGAGAGAGAGAGAGAGAGAGAGAGAGAGAGAGAGAGAGAGAGAGAGAGAGAGAGAGAGAGAGAGAGAGTCGTAATTGCTTAAAATAGAATATCGGTGAATCAACTTACGGGATACAGAAGAAAAAAAAAAAACAGATTGCGGTGACTGACAGCAGCGACCACAGAAGGAAATGTGAATGAGAAACGGAGGAAAAAAGAACGGGATGAAGGGAGTGATGGAAGGGGTGGGGGGTGGGAGGGTGTTGGAGGGAAGGGTGAAGGGGGGGGGGGGATGAGGAAGGGAAGGGAGGGTTAACGGGAGAGAAAATAGGATGGGAGGAGAGAGAGAGATAAAGGGTAGGATGAAGATTTAAGGAAAGATGGGATAAAGAGAGAGAGAGAGAGAGAGAGAGAGAGAGAGAGAGAGAGAGAGAGCAAGGTTAGAATGAAATGGGAGGAGAGAGAGTCTGGAAAGAGAGGGAGGATGGGTGGGAGAGGGAGGGGGGCAGGATGCGGTGAGCGGGGCCCCGGATGTCCAAGTTTACGGAAATCCTTCGGGAAAATGACGGTGGCGAGTTCCGGAGGGGGCGTAGAGGTGAGGTGTGAGAGGCCAGGTGAGGAAGGGGGAGGTGAGGTGTGAGAGACCAAGTGAGGAAGGGAGAGGTGAGGTGTGAGAGACCAGGTGAAGTGAAGGGAGGGGTGAGGTGTGGTGTGCGAGCTGAGGGAGGGGGAGGTGAAGTGAAGGGACGTGTGAGAGGTGAGGGAGAGGTGAAGCATGGTGTGCAAACTGAGGGAGGGATGGGTGAGAGGTGAGGGAAAGGTTTATATATAGAACTGAAGTGAAGGTGTGTCACGAGGATATCTAAAACAGTGAATAATTATACTGTATTACTGTAAACAAAGTGAGAATTAACCCAAAGTACTGATACAGAAGTGAGGTAGAATATGAAAGAGATAAATATGAGATTCGTGAACGAGGTATCTAACAAACACATTGAAGGTAAACATGTGAACTGAGTAAAAAAAAAAAAAAAAAAAAAAAAAAATATATATATAAATAATTATATATATAATTAAAAACCTGTCATCGGGGTGAGCAGAGCCGATGTGCAAAGTGCGGGGAATTAC